>WNWU01000125.1:4671787-4710388 GCA_012654045.1 Ptyas mucosa
CACTTTTGACCGGTCTTCGCACTTATGACTGGTCATCATTTATGCCCATTGTAGCATTCTTAACAACTATGTCACTCATTTCACAGCTGCTTCTCTTCACCATGGTGATAAGATAGGGCAAAAACGTAAAATGTGAGGACAGTCGTAAGTTCGAGGACTGGTCACAAGTGCGAGGATCAGTCAAAAATTACTTTTTCAGCCCTCTGAGAAGTCCATATGCACAAAAGGACTACCCAGAGGGCTGAAAAAAGTGATTTCTGACAGGTCCTTGCACTTTTGACCAGTCTTTTTTTATTTTGAAATTTACCAGTGGCTGCTGCATTTCCCACCCCCGGCTTATACTCGAGTCAATAAGTTTTCCCAGTTTTTTTGTGGTAAAATTGGGGGGTCTCGGCTTATATTTGGGTCGGCTTATACTCCAGTATATACGGTATTCTAATTGTTCTTTTCTATTATGATGAATTTATTATCTACATAGCATATCTATATTTTGGATTAACAGAGGGATGGGTTGGTGACAATGTGACTGTGTCAAGGAGCTATTGAAATAACTGAAGATTTGCCTCCTTCAAGTCATTGTGATGCTGGAGAAATCAGGAATAAACTATTGCTTGACTGTAAGAATTATAGAATTATAGGGCTGGAAGGAACCTGGAAGGTCTTCGAATCCAACCCCCCTGCTCAAGGTAGGAGACCTTATACAGGTAGTCTTCGGCTTACCACCACAATTGAGCCCCAAAATTCTGTTGCTAGACAGTTGTTAAGTGAGTTATTTTTATGACCTTTCTTGCCACAATTGTTAAATGAATCACTGTGTTAAGTTAGTTACACAGTTGTTAAATAGTCAAGTATCCAAATGTTGATTACCCAACCATGGAAATGATGTAACAATCATAAGTGTGAAAAATGGTCATAAGTCACTTTTTTCAGTGCTGTTATAACTTTGAATGATCATTAAATGAATGGCAGTAAGCCGAGAACTACTTATATCATCCAAACCAAACAGTTGCCCGGTCCATTCTTGAAAACCTCCAGCAATGGAGCACCTACAACTTTGGGAGGCAAGCTGTTCCATTGATTAACTGGTCTCACTGTCAGGCAACTTTTCCTTGGTTCTAGGTTGGCTCTTTCTTTAACAAGCTTCCACCCATTACATTACTTCTTGGTCTGCCCATAGGTACTTTGGAAAAAAAGCCCCCTCTATGACAGCTCCTCAAGTACTGGAAAACAGCTATCATGTTATCCCTAATTCTTCTCTTTGATAGGTTAGACATACCTAGTTCCCTGCTCACAAATCCACCACTTGATTATCTTTTCAGGATTTTCCCAGGTATTGATGTAAAGCTGATCTGCCTATAGTTTTCTGATCTATGTTTTCCCCCTTTTTCTAGATTGGAACCACATCAGCTCTGAAAGATTTCATTCAGTGGTTCCAAGATCACATCTGCCAGGAAAAATTGGGTTGTGGTCAAGGCAACAAAATTTGCATTCAGAATCTCAGGACCCTCCTCCAACCACTAGAGTTTTCATTTTTTAGACTATATTTTTCTATCATATCTCTCTGAAAGGAACAAAATATCTGAAACTTTGCATGTGAATGTTACTAATACAGTTTGAACTTGCAAATAACAAAATGTAGTTTTCTATTTTATTTCTTACTGTTCATTAGTGAAATATGTTAAACAATTTTAGCTTCATTTTTGTATCTATACATAGAAAAAATATTGGAATATATTTGGAATATATATGTGCATGCTATTTTGGGGCCATGCAAAAATGAGTTTACATAAGAACCAGACTTCACAGTTTAATCTTCGTACATATTCCAGCATGTTCCAATTGATAAAGATCTAGAAAAGTCTACTATTTCCCAAGATATTTTCATGCACTTTTATAACACAAAAGTAACATCCATTTATAGAGTACCTTATCTGTGTAAACCAACTTACCCACTAGTTCCTGGTCTCTGAGCCTGAGAAAAACGCCAGTCTGTGTTAGGTTGTGCTTGCTGAAAAAAAAAACATAAAGAGGAACAAATTTCTATTTTTCAATTTAAGCACAGCATCCTCATTATTACTACAGAATATTAAACATAAACTGTAACATATGGTTAGTTTATGCTTTGAAAGTTTGAATTATAAACAATATGCACAAGTATACAATGACATTTTCAAGCTACTTTCAAACAGGAATGCATGATTAAATAATCTGCTTAAAAATATTTGCTTGTTTATTCAACAGCACTTCAGTATCACCACAATCTGAAATATGCTGTAATCTACTAGAAAAATCATTCACAAAAATTGTACTGCATAAAAATACATAGATGAAATAAAACATGAAACAAACCTGAAAAAGCATAATTAAATATCACCAAGAATGATTAGGGGAGAATTGATCCTGAAAGAGAATTGTTTCACTACATAGAATGTGAATGGGTAAAGGGAAAAAAAGCGGCGGGGGAAGGGGGGGAGATTCAATAGAAACTTAGTATGTATAGGTAGTCCTCACTTACCAACTACAATTGGGACCCTCAGCTCCATCGCTAAATGATATGGTTGCAAACTGAAACATCATATGACTGCACTTAATTAATGATGTTAGTTCATCAATTCCAGCTGCAGTCATTAAGCAAATTACTTCAGGTTAAGCATGATGTCATGTGATCATGACTTGTGACTTCCTGCCAGCTTCCCATTGACTTTGTTTGTCTGATGAAAAGGTCACAATCAATGTTGCAAATAACAATCACCAGACTCTGGGATATGGCAACCATCGTGTTAGTTGCCAGGTCCCCGTATTGTGATCACATGACCATAGGGATTCTGTGACAGCCACAACTTCAAGGACCGGTCATAAGTCTCCTTTTTCAGCACAATTTTAACGTCAAATGGTTGCTGAAGGAGTAGTTGCTAAGTAGGGACTACTTGTAATAATGCTTAACATACCCACCACATTATTAAAAGATATCCAATATGTTAATCACAGAGTGAAACTTCTGAAAGTTTTGCCAAGATAACTTCAGGGATTTGCTTCAACAGTCCTCAGGAGTCAACACAAAGACACAAAACAAAACTTAAATGGTTTTCTGAAAGCAGCAGAAGCATCTTTTTTCTGTCTCACTGAAAAAAGTCAGGCTTTTTTTCATGAAAGCTAGACACCAGTGCTTCTACAAGTTCTAAAACACAATTTCTAACCAATTCTAAGTGGGCACAGCCCTAATGGATATAGTTTTATTTATCAGTTTTTGAAGAATTCTCCCTGATGCCATAACAATTAAGATTGTGTATATATTACTTCATATATGTAAAACTTCTTTTAAAGTTTTTTTTTAAAAAAGAAATCCCTATATAGCACTATACAGCCAATACATAAAATAATAAAATAATTTAAAGGCTCCCTGGATTCTGTTCAGGAAAATAAAGTTCACAGAATTTGCAATTCTTTCTTTAAAGCAATAGCATGTAATTTGTAGACCTAAACCAAACTGTAGATTCCAGTTCTATAGCAGTGAAATTTTAAAGAAATAGACTCAAAAGCAAAAGGAAGATATTTGGCCTGTCTTGAGCATTTGAGACCAGGTTTCTGAATTTCTTTGATAAATAATTTTGTATGTTTGTATAATGAATAGTAAGCATTAAAATTTTATAACAATGATTATTCTGAATACTGCTTAACAACCATATAGAGTTGTAGCAACGTGAGAAAGATGAGAGAGCATTTTATGAAATCAGCAAAACTTTAGAAATCACAACCCCTTGCTAAAAATGAAGCATCAGGCATATTTGCAAATCTCCAACTCGAAGCAAGGAAATAAATACCTATCCCACAGTATCCTTTCAGGGAACCAACCAATAGACTGGGAAAGGATCATTTTGGTCACTGCATTCCATTCAGTCCAGGAATCCAAATTAAAACCTCCTTGAAAGATGGCTGCCTAGCCTCTAATATTGAACTGGACTTCTGGTTAGGAAGTTTTTCTAATACTCAGCAGGAAACAGTGTTCCTGAAACTTTTGTTTTGCACTCCCGAATAGGTTTTATAAAATGTTTTGCTTGTTTTAGTCTGAAATGAAGTTAAGGTAGTTAAATTTAGTTAACAGTTAAATCTCTCCAGAACTTTTCTCCCAATTTGCTGTACAGGTAACTGATAACTGAAGGAACTTTATCTCAATGTCATCTGCTAATTTTTATTCATCAATAAATTTACTACCTGTTCCTTATCTAAATTGACACCAAAGCCTTCTTGACACAGTAACAACACCAAGAACTTTCTATTAAAGAGCAAACAATCCATTGGATTATTTTAATACTTTTTTATTGTTAATTTTAATCAGCTTACTGAATTTTCTTGATTTGATTTCTGTTTTTAAACTTATTTAGCTGCAGTAAGAACGCAGGTAGTCCTTGACTTACAATATTTGTTTAGTGACCATTCAAAGTTAAAATAGTGCTGAAAAAAATGATTTATGACTGGTCCTCATACTTATGACCATTGCAGCATCCCTGTGGTCACGTGATCACAATTTGGGCACTTGGCAACTGGCATGTACTTAAGATGGCTGCAGCATCCCAGGATCATGTGATTGCTACTTGCAACCTTCCCAGCCATCTTCCAACAAGTAAAGTAAATGGAACAAGTTGGGTTCGCCTAATAATCCTGTGATTTGCTTTACGAACACTGCAAAAAGGTAGTAAAGTTGGGTGTGATTCACTTAACTACCACATCCCTTAGCAATAGAAATTCCTGCACCAAATGTGGTCATAAATCAAGGACTACCTGTAAAAGAATCAAAATAGCAGTTACCAAGACTAGGATCACTGACAAAACAAACTTCATTCTCTTTTAATACAGATGTCTCATTGAGGAGCAAAGGCAGTTGTCAATGTGGAGACAAATGGCAAAACAGGTTATTTATAAAAAGCATCCAAAATCACTTGCAAAAAACAGTACAAAACTATTCCCTATTCATGAAGATGATATCTTCAGGTGAAATAAAAATTCATGGCAGAGTTTCTGTTAAATATAGACTGCAAATATTTGTATATCCCTATAGATATATATTTATATAATGTTCCAGCATTGTCTTGGTGTATCTTACCGCATCAGAGGGGTTCTGCAAAGCACTGCCTGTGTGTTCAAAGGCAAGAATGCTTTCTGCTGTAGTGGAATGACTGAAAGGTTTAACAAAAAAGAAATCTCCCTGCTCAGACATAGGGGAGAAACAAGACTTGTAGTTCTGAGCTCCAGCTCCACTCACTTCAAGGTATCTTATAAAGCCTTCTGGATTTGGATACCCACTGATATTTATGGTAGATTTCCGGTCTGTCCTCCTACTACACCAGCGTGATATGATCCAGTTCGGGATACAGAAGCCAGACTTGAAGCACCTGGCTCCTACAATAATCATCATTACACAAGACACTAGAGAGATAGCTACTAGAGAGATGATAAGATAAAGAGTTAAATTCTGAGCCCTGGCAGGTGACTTGGGGAGAAGGTCCAAGGATTTGGTAAAGTCCTGTGCAGCATTATCCTCTGAGGAGATTATTAGAATCAATGATGCTGAAAGAGATGGCATCCCATTGTCCTTCACTTCTACCACCAATCGGTGAGAAACCCCAGGTTCCCTCAGTGTCCGAGTGACACGGATCTCTCCTGAGTGGTCTTCTACTTTGAAAGCATTCACCTCATTTGTCTCATAGAGTAAATGGTATGAAACCCATGCATTATGGCCACTGTCAGCATCCACAGCCACTACTTTAGTCACCAGATATCCAGGTTCCACTGGGATTAGAAGTGACTGATGAAAGGCAGAACCTTTGGGAACTTCTGGGTGTACAATTACAGGTGCATTATCATTTTGATCCACTATGAACAGATGAAGAGTGCTTGTGCTGCTTAGTGATGGGAAACCTGAATCCTTCACTTCTACTGAAACTTGAAAGACTTTTTCTTGCTCATAATCTAGAACCCTGGAAGTGTAAATACTGCCATTCTCTTGATTGATGTGGAAATAGGTTGAGATGGGCAAGCCATGATTTCCGGTATCCACAATGGAATAAGATAGCTTGGAATTGACACCTACATCTGGATCACAGGCTGACACAGAAAAGACTAGCGTTCCAGGAGATGTATTTTCCTCCACATGGGCTGTGTAGGAAGGGATGGAGAAAGTGGGTGCATTGTCATTGATATCTGAAACTTGAATTAATATATTTTTCTCAGTTGACTTTTGAGGTATTCCAGAATCTGTTGCTTTAATTGTGATACTGTATCCAGCAGTCTTCTCTCGATCAAGTGGGCCATTAGTCACTAGTGAATAATGTCCTTTAAATGAAGATACCAATTTAAATGGTACATGTCTTGGAATCTCTACGTGAACTTGCCCATTTTCCTCAGAATCATTGTCCTTTGCTTGGATAAGTGCAATGACTGTTCCTATGGGTGCATCTTCTTGTACTGAGCTAGAAAGAGTGGTCATCATAATCTCTGGACTGTTGTCATTAACATCAACAAGTTCTACTCTAATATTGCAATGACCTTCCATAGCAGGGGATCCCTTGTCTTTAATGTAAATGGCTATTTCATATGCACTGGCTTCTTCATAATCCAATAAAACTTTTGTCTTGATTTCCCCTGTTTGAGAGTCCAGACTAAACACATCAAGGAGTTTTAGCTGTACACTGCTGCTGGATTTAAAGAAATATTCAACTTCTCCATTAGGTCCTTCATCTAAGTCAGTAACATTGAGTTTTGTCACAATAGTCCCCACCTGGATATTTTCCTCTAAATAAACTTTTGATACAGGTGGTTCACACACTGGGGGATTATCATTTGCATCAAGAACATGGACTGTAACCTGAACAGTGCCTGACTGAACAGGATTTCCACTATCTAGGGCAGTCAGGATTAAATGATGGGTAGCTGCTTTTTCCCTGTCCAGGAGCTTTTCCAATACAATTTCAGGTATTTTGACCCCATCTCCTCTGATATTGATACTCAAAGCAAAATGTTCATTTGGACTGAGCTCATAGGTTGCAATGGAATTGGAACCAGTGTCTTGATCTTCTGCAACTTCCAGCCGTAATCGGGTGCCTAGGTTGGCAACCTCAGTGATTTCTAAAGAAACAGTGTCCTTTGGGAATCGGGGGGCATTGTCATTCACATCCAGTATCTCCACCTCCACCCGGTTAAGTTGCAATGGATTCTCCAGCACCAACTGAAAAGGAAAAGAACACCTGGGGCTGGAGCTACACAGCATTTCCCGATCTAACCTCTCATTGACGAGTAACATGCCGTCTGCCAGGTTCACTTGGAAGTATTGGCGCATTCCCTCACTGACCAGCTGCAAGCGGCGAGCACGCAGAGTCCGCACATCCACTCCCAGATCCTTGGCAATATTCCCCACGTAAGAGCCTGGATCCTGGTCCTCTGGGATGGAGTAGTGAATCTGCATGGAGATGAGATCTGGCAGGGAAAACACTGAAGCTAAAAATAACAGCAGCTGCCATTGCAAATTCTGTCTGCTATCCATGCCTGGCTTGCTTCAGTCAAAAGGATTGCAGCTTCTGGCGGCGGCTACTGCTGCTGCTGCTGCTGCTGCTTCTTGCCGGGGGTTGGGGGAGGTGGGTGGGTGCGTTTTTTTTTTTGCTGCTTCTAGATACACTCTGTCCCTCCCACCTGGTGACTCTGGGATGACCCGAGAGGGGCAGTGCAGCCCCCCAAAAAGGATGCTGCAGCTTGAGAGAGAAGGGAGAGGAGGGGGAATGGATTTTCAAGCAGCAGCAGCAGCAGCAGCAGCAGCAGCAGCAGCAGCAGCTCCTCCTTGGCAAAATGGAAAACAGGAAAAAGAGCTCTGAAATGGATATTAGCAATCCCCTCCTCCGTGACAGCACTGAAGTCCCTTTCTCAAAATACATCCCCCCCCAAAATACTTTGCCCATCTCCAGAGCCACCATGCTCCTCCTCCCACTCCTTTTCCAGCACAGCAGAGCGAGCTGTCCCAAGGGTGCTGTTGGCCGAAAGAGCTTGCACAGACTGCCTGGCTGAAAAAGCTGAAATCAAAAGTGTACAAGAAAGGCGGAGAGAGTTGCTTAGAATATACATAATCTCAGAAAAAAGAAAGACAACTTTCCAGCCTTAATTCCCAATCTTCCCCAAAGCAATTGGAACAACATAGATGCCTAAGGAAGTGACTGAATGAGTGAGTAAAAAGCCTATATGAAGCCTGCTAGACAGACAATTCAGAAGCCTTCGGGGGGGGCTTGTGTAGGTTAACAGTATCTATGCAATAGATTATTCATTGATTTCCCCACCCTTATCTCTTGTGCACAAGAGACCATAAAATGTGTACAGAACCCAGGGCTTAAACAGAAAATTCTCACCTTATGAAAGAAGCTGGCTTCAGTTAGATTGCTGCAAGAAGCTGCTCTAAGAGTCAAATTAGGTTTCATAAACACAAACTCGCTGATATCTGATACAGGAGAAAAGCAAGATCTGTATCCTCTGACTGGAGGTCCTGAAGTGGCTACCTGTACTCCAATCATGGCATCTCCAGGGCTCAGCTGATAATGATAATGTCCCGTCATGTGATCTGGGACATTTTCAAGCCCACTAGCTTTACCTCCACAGCATCCAAAGATAGTAGATGTTGCAAGAGCATCACAGTGAAGACATCTTGCTCCCAGGGCCACCAAAGCAATCAACATGATAGTAGAAATTGCTGCCAAACAGATAATAAGGTATAAAGTCAATGTGGGCGGTCTCTCACTTTTCACAGAGTGTGCACTTAACCCTAGAAACACTTCAGAAGTGCTCTCTTCCAGGAATATGATCACAGTAACTGAGGTAGACATGGAAAGTTCTCCTGAATCATTGACAACTATGATTAGTTCCTGGGTAGGATTGTCTAGGTCCTGTATTATTCGCAGAGTCCTCATTTCCCCACTGTGAAGACTTATGCTAAACAGACTAAGATCTGTGGCTTGTTTTAGATGATAAGAGAGCCAAGCATTTTGCCCAGAATCCAAGTCCACAGCAATAATTTTTGTGATTAAAGCTTTGGCCATAGTAGATCGAGGAATCCTGAATTGTACAACTGAATCTTTCCCAGTAAAAGGAAACTGAACCTTTGGTGCATTGTCGTTCTGATCTAGTAGATAAATGTGGACCATAACCCTGTTGCAGAGAGAAGGAGAACCTCCATCACAAGCTTCCACCTGAAACTGAAAATGATTGGTACACTCATAATCAAAAGAGCTCTCTGCAAAAACTTCCCCATTTGTTGGGTTAATGGAGATGAAAGAAGTGAGATCTTCAATCAGTTCTTGTCCTGGACTGGACAAAACAATGTAAGATAGCTGAGAATTCTGGTCTTTATCTGCATCTGTTGCAGAAACCTTAAGGAGAATCACTCCTGCTGGATTGTTCTCTTCTATGATGACTTCATAAAATGACCTGTCAAACTGAGGTGGATTATCATTAACGTCTGCCAGAGTAATGGAGAAAGATGTCTGTTGCAAGAGAGATGGGTTTCCTAAGTCAAAGGCACAGATAGTGATATTGTATTGAGAAGAGTTCTCACGATCCAGTTGCTCACCAATGAGCAAGGAATACTGGTGCTCAAAATCCTTCCGAAGTTTAAAAGGAAGATTTTTTGACAAATCACACTGGACTTTCCCTTGATCCCCAGAGTCTCTATCTTTGACATGTATCACAGCAACTACTGTGCCAGGAGGTGCATCTTCACTCATGGAACTGGAGAAAGATGTGAGAATGACTTCAGGGACATTATCATTGACATCTGTCACTTCTACAATAACACTGCAATGCTGTTCCATGGTAGGGGAACCCATGTCCTTAGCTTCCACTTCAATTTCATATATGCTGGCCTCTTCAAAATCAAGAGTCCCTTGAACACGGATTTCTCCTGTGATATTATCAATAGCAAATATTTTGCACAAAGCTTCAGAGTTATGACTGCTGAGGGAATACCGTACCTGTCCATTAGACCCTTCATCAAAGTCGGTTGCATTCAGTTTAATCACCAGAGTCCCAGTAGGAGAGTTTTCTACCAAGCGGACATTGTAAGTGGGTTTGTCAAAAACTGGATGATTATCATTAGCATCCAGAACATGGACAGCAATCTGTACAGTGCTAGATCTGGGGAATGTGCCCCCATCTTCAGCTGTCAGGATCAAATTGTGGATAGCCACACGCTCTCTGTCCAATGTTTTCTCCAGAACTAGTTCTGGGAATTTGGTGCCATCGGTGTGTGCCTTGACATTAAGGCTGAAGTTCTCATTGATGCTGAGGTGATAGGTTTGCAAAGTATTTGTTCCTATATCTGGATCCTGTGCATGTGGAATAGGGAAACGGGCACCCAGGGCAGCCAATTCATAGATCTGCAGAACAATTGTGCTACTTGAGAATTCAGGAGCATTGTCGTTGATATCCAGAATCTCCACTTCGATGCGATAGAACTCCACCGGGTTTTCAATAGCAAGTTTAAGATGCAAGAAACATCGCAAGTTCTGGCCACAAAGCTGTTCTCTGTCTATTCTGTCATTGATTATTATGATTCCAGTGTTCACATTCACAGAGAAATACTGGAAGTCGGAATCAGAAAGCACCTGCAGATTGGCAGCTGCAAGCTTTGTTACATCCATTCCTAAATCCTTAGCAAGATTTCCTACAAAGGCTCCCCGAGTAAGTTCCTCAGGGACAGAATAACGAATCTGTGCAAAACAGTCACTCAGAAACAGACAGAAAGCAAAGGTATGTAAGAATCCCAAACGCCAGGCAGTTTTTTCTGGTCTGAGCATCTTTCAGAAATCCACAGCAGGAAGGTCTAAAAATTGCAAAACAGGAGCTATTTATAGCACACAGTACAGCTTTAAAACCCTGAGAAACTCACCACTTATCCCAACGAAATTTGCATTATATGAAAGAAAGAGGGTCTATAGTCAGTATTTACCTCCCTCATTCATTGTTTTGGTTTGAGAGAGATTGTCACTGCTATGGAGGGAGTGGTACGCACGGCAAGTCTTCAGCGTTAACCGCCTGTTCATTCGCTGAGACTGCTTTTCTATTTATCCAATCAGCAGAGCCTTTCCCAGGACAGCAACACAAGCACCAATCCATGTCTGAAAGCAGCTACTGTGTGAAAAAGGACCGCGTAACCTGTTTTTTTTTTTAAACCTAGAAACAGGCTGTGGAAAACATACTCCAACATCTTGCCCCATTTTGGCTTTGTTCTAGCTTATCTGACCACCAGAAGTATTAGCAGCATGCAAATATTTGTTCTAACAGCACAGCTGGCTCCTCCTATATTATATGCACAGCAAAACAGCCAATTTCTCATTTTCTATCAGGAATGATAATTAATTATGACTAGCAATAGCTCCCTCCTTCCCCCATCCCAACTCACCCAGTTAATTATTTGTAGAATGCTGAATTAATGATATTTTTAGAATAAGATGCATTTTTTTTCAGAAAATACATATTCTATTTTTCTAATAATAAACCACTTGGCAGGTGGTAGAGCTTTGCAATTCTAAATATGTCAAAAATGAAAGAAAAATCTGATTTTGGTAGCATTTGAAAAATGATATATACAATTATTAACATTTGAATTTTCTTCTTATTCTTGCCCAAATCAAACCACTGCTCCCCAGTTCCTGGTTTCTATCATAGGTACTTCCAACACATGTAAAGTCATGGGGGTCAATCCACAAAATTTGCCTCATCTCCAAAGTATCTATTTTAGAAAACACGTTCAGAGTTCCTGCACCATTTTGATAATAAGGTATGAATTAGCCCATGCCCAATCTATCCATTTATGAAGCTACAGACCTATAAGAATTTAGCTTTTGGTCTAAATGTCTATAGAGACTCTCAGTCATCCAGGTCATGGTTGTCCCAAAGGTGCTTTTTCAAAAGGCAACTGGGCTTTGTTTTTCCTATAAAATGTTTTGCTTCTCTACAAGAAGCTTCTTCAGTTCTTCAGTTCTGACTGTTCAGTCAGAAGTGAAGAACTGAAGAAGCTTCTTGGATGAGAAGCAAAACATTTGAAAGGAAAAACAAAGTCCAGTAGCCTTTTGAAAAAGCACCTTTGGGTTAGCTCTTGGTCAAATTTCAATTACTGGAAATACCAGTTATGTTTGGGATGGGATCAGGACAAAACACAAAAGGTCACCTCACCTGCTTTGGATGGTTCAGCGTATTAATATGGGACAAAAAAGAATCAACTTTCCTTGTTAGGGTACTTGGCTGAGAATACACAGGCCTCATGAAGGTGAAATCACTTCTGTCTGACCCTGAAGAATGCCTGGATTTATGGGTATGGCTATGGGAGTCTGCAGGCCTCAGGGTCACCTCCATGTATTCCAGGGTACCATTGGAGTTGAGTTGCAGTTTAGGACTGGAGTATTTGAAAAGATCCCTGATAGGATCATTGTTTATGGTGTAAGAAGAATCTTTGCCTTTTCTTTTCCAAAAGCATTTTGCAGACAAGACAATTAAAGTAATGAGAGAGACAATGCTAACCACCACCAGAGCTATAATCAGATACAGAGTCAGATCAGATTTTTCTTTGGGATGATTTATGAACTCATGAGACTGTGAACTTTCCTCATATGCTTTTTCCTCTAGTGAGACCAAGATTGTAACAGTAGTGGACAAAGGTGGTTTTCCATGATCCTTAATAAGGACAAGGATTTTCTGTGGAAGAAGATCTGTTTCTTGGAAGCTTCGAACAGTCCATATTTCCCCAGTGTATGGTGCCACTCGAAACAGGGAGGCATTCGTAGATTGGGGGAGTAAAGAATAGGACAGCCAGGCATTATGACCAGAATCTACATCCACTGCTGTGACTTTTGTGATGACATAACCTACTGGTGCCAACAGAGGGATTCTCTGGAGTGCTGACAGTTGGTGACCAGTCACTGGATACAAAACAACAGGAGCATTATCATTCTGATCCAATATGAAGAGATGAACACTAACACTGGAGCTTAGTATCGGTGTCCCAGCATCCTGCACAGTAACAAGAATTTGCAACACTTGAAGCATTTCATAATCAAAAGAATGCTGAGCATATATATTCCCGTTATCTGGGTTGATATAAATAAAGGAAGAAATGAGGGCATCTTGGACCTGATTTCCAGCCACTGAGTAAGTGAGTCGGGAATTATCACCCTCATCAGGATCAGAGGCAGATACAGTACATAACAGAGAGCCAGGTGGATTGTTCTCTTTCAAGAAGGAGTTGTAGAAATGCTGAGAGAAGGATGGTGTGTTATCATTGACATCTGAAATGTTTAGCAAGACAGTCAAATCTCTAGTTAAAGGTGGAATTCCTGAGTCTTGGGCAGTGAGCTTTATAGTATATTGAGAGATTGTTTCTCTATCCAGCTTTTCATGTGTAATTAAGGAAAAATGATTTTCAAACGATTTAATTTTAAAGGGTAGGTTCGTTGGTATTTGCAAGGTTACTTTTCCATTGACACCCAAATCTTGATCTCGCACACTGAAAAGCCCCACCACTGTTTCTAAAGGTGTATTTTCTGGCAGTGGATTTACCAAGGAGGTAAGCAGAATATCTGGGAAATGGTCATTTTCATCTTCAACTTCTATTTGGATAACACAGTGGCCTTCCATCTGTGGTATGCCCTTGTCTCTGGCTCTTATGTGAAGTTCATAAAATTGGGATTCTTCAAAATCCACAACTCCTTGAATATAGATCTCACCTGTATGGGGATCTAAACCAAACAATGTCTGGATGGAATCTGATGTGTGGATTCCAAAAGAATACTGTATTTCCCCATTAGAACCTGCATCAGGATCAGTTGCATTGAGTTTAAAAATTAAAGAGCCTACAGGAATGTTTTCCAAGAAATGTATCTTATACACAGGCAGATCAAATGTCGGCTCATTATCGTTATTGTCAAGGACCACAATGGTGAGCTGACTTGTTCCTGACAGGACAGGGTCCCCTCCATCATAGGCAGTCAAAATCAGCTGATGTTCTGATTGCTCTTCTCTATCCAAAGGCTGGTCTAGCACCAGTTCAGGTAAAAGCTTGCCATCCTTCACATTCTTTATATCAAGTATGAAATGAGGATTGGGACTGAGCTGGTAGGCACTGACTGCATTGGTCCCAACATCTGCATCATGTGCACTCTCGAGTGGGAGCCGTGATCCTGTAGCAGCAGATTCTGCTACCCTCAATACAAGCCAGGGAGTGATGAAATTGGGTGAATTATCATTCAAATCCAGAATCTCTACCTCCAGGTGAAAGAGTTCCAAGGGATTTTCAATTACTACTTGCACAGGCAGGATGCACAGTGAGCTTGCTCCACAGAGAGTCTCTCGGTCTATCTTTTCATTCACTATCAGAGCACTACTGTCCAAGTTAATTGCAAAGTACCTCTTACTTTCCTCAGAGCCCAGCCAAAGCCTACGACTTGAAAGATCTGCCAGTGTTAAGCCCAGGTCATGTGCCACCTCTCCCACCATGGTCCCCAGCTTCGATTCCTCCACAACAGAATAGCGGATCTGTCCTGTAATCAACACCCAGCTGAATAATAAAAATAAGCCCAGTACTTGCCATTTGCAAGAGAGTTGACAGGACAATTGTGGCTTCATCTCAGAAAGTCTTCTTGTAATTTCCCATTTATCAAGAGATTTTTCAAGACCTGGATGAGTTCTGTTGATAAAATCCCTCTGTATTCCTTTCCAAATGAATATAAGTAGCTTTTGATCTTGCTCAGCTGCAACAACGTTAGTCAGAAAGGTGAGGGGGTGGATTAAGGGAGGGAAACTGAATTACAGCCATGACGGAGGAAGAAAGTCAAGGCGGAAAGACTAGATCCTTCCATCAGAAATCTGATCAGCAGCTGAATAGAGGATAATTCCATATAGTCTTTAACACTAACAGTTCCACCTACACCCTTACAGTAGCAGCAACAAGCAGAGTTGAGATAGCACCCAATGAAGCAGGCTGGTTCGTCACTGGTTTTGGCAGCTATGTTTAGCAGCTCAGATTCTTGTTCTCAAGGAAACAGCACATCCAGCAAGCATGAACAGTACAAATTTTCATTGTTTACATTCTCTAGATTGTTCCATTGCATCTGAACAAATAAGAAAGTCTCTTTATCCAGAATGACAATATGCCAAAGTGATCTGTTTTCCATTTGTATGAAAAGATAGTACAAGGAGGAAAAGAAAAGAACTTTCCATCCACCCATCCATCCATCCATCCATCCATCCATCCATCCATCCAGAATATGGTCTTTGTTTTTGGCTCAGCATGATGTGTGAACCTGTCCACTGCAACATACCATTAAGTCCAGGGGTGGTATTCACTTACCTCCGCTATTGGCTCACAAATGTGAGTGCGCATGCGTGCTTGCTTTGCGTGCAACACCTCTGCGCATGCGCAAGGCCTTCTGCACATGTGCAGAGTGTCAAAAATGGGACATGATGACGCAGCCGCCACTACCGGTTTGCCCAAACTGGATAGAATCAGCTGAATACCACCACTGATTAAGTCTAAGCATGGGTTAGTATTATGTACTGTATGAATGGATACATTCAATGTCAACATAAGACATCCAATTATAGAAATAATTTCTTATTCTGTGTTTTGTTTTCTTACTTATTTACTTCTGGAAAATTACCCAACAAAGTTTCTTTTGTAACAGAAACCAGTTGTTGAAGTTTAACCTAATGCAGGTAGTCCTTGACTTACAACATTTTGTTTAGTGACCATTCAAAGTTACAACAGAACTGAAAAAAGGAATTATGACCATTTTTCACACTTATGACCATTGCAGCATCCCTATGTCACGTAATCAAAATTTGGATGCTTTGCAACTGGCATGTATTTCTGACAGTTGCAGTGTCCCAGGGTCATATGATCACCTTTTGTGATCTTCTGACAAGCAAAGTCAATGGGGAAGCCAGATTCACTTAATAAACGTATTACTAATTTAATAACTGCAATGATTCACTTAACAACTGTGGCAATAAAGGTTGTAAAATGGAGCAAAAGTCACTTAACAAATGTCTCACTTAGCAAGATAAATTTTGGGCTCAGATGTTGTTGTAATTTGAGGACTATCTGTACCTATGTTCCCATTAGTTAAAAGCATTACTTCTTATCAAATCTTTGAGTCTCACATATATTTTAGACTTATTTTAAAATATTTTAAAGAGCTATTTAACACAAAACTCTTCCCCAAAGTATTTTTAATTCATAAGATGTCCACTTTAATATGAAATCTGTTTCACATGGCTTTAGTCATCATTTTCAATATTAAGACATCCAAATCAAAACCACTACTATTCAAAGAAAAACATTTCACATCGCATTTAATTTGTCTCTTGGGAAAGACAGCTAGCTGGAAGAGTACCTATTGCTAATATCCCCTAGTGACTGACTTCACACACCCTTCTGAAGAGTGAGTCATGTCAGACTTTAGGAGACTATACAGAAAAATACTTTTACTTTTTCATAGTTTTATTAATGTATAATATAACATACAAAAAGAATACAAAAACAAATATTAGGTAAATTAGGAAAGGAAAAAGGGAAGTGGATAGTGGGGGAAAGCAAGGGAAAAAGAAAAAAAATAAGGCATTGATTTCCTACTCCTTTGGTGCAGTAAAATAAGGCATTAGAGATCTATCCTCAACTTTTTGCTTTTTCATAATAATAGAAACTAGCCATTTCTATAACTACACGGAAAAATACTTCTAATGAAAACTGAAGGAAATTAATCTTTTACTCTATGGAGTGAAGCATGTTGAGCGAGCATCAATGTTTTCCCACTTAAATGGAATTCTTTTCTTTCAGGTATTGACACAAGGCATATCAGATGTCTTATTTTCAATCTTTAAATCACTTCAAGATTAAATATATATAAAGAAAAACATAGAAGGTGCTGAGATTGCTGGCAGAATGGAATAGCAATAGCACTTAGACTTATATACCATTTTGTAGTGCTTTACAGCCCTATCTAAGCAGTTTACAGAATCAGCATATTGCCCCCAACAATCCAGGTCCTCATTTTACCGACCTCAAAAGGATGGAAGTTTGTTAACCTTGAGCTGGTCAGAATCGAACTCCTAGAGTGAGCAGTGAATTAGCCTGCAGTACTGCATTCTAACTACTGTGCCACCACGGCTCCTAGCCCATCCTATTCATTGTGGTCATAATTGCCATGCTGATATTTGAGATTAGATATCAAAATAGTTCTGGCTGACTTAAGTGAGATTTAGGATAAGGCCATTTTATTCCAAAATAGTCTGTCTGATTTGACTTTCTCTTGGGAAGATTGAAATTTTGAAAATGCTTAGGATGTGTCTTGTTACAGCTTATAAGAAATTCATGCATTCCATTATACATTTGACCAAAGAGTAAAAGCTGTGAAGTTTGAACAATACCAGGATTAAACAAATGCAAATATAGAAAATATTAACATTCTCTCAGCACTTTTCTTAGTCAAAAGTTGTGATATAGGCTGTGAGAAATAGGATAAGTTATTATTGAGATCAGAGTGATTACACAGATACTGCTCTGAATTGAAAAACTCAAATCTGTAATCATTTATTATAACATATTGTGAAAGGGATTTTTTTCCCTCCAAAATCTTCCTTACTAACCCCGAGGATCATTTCTGTGGTACAAAGAAGAACACTATTGGTATAATAGTAAACAAGTGAACCTAATCAGTAATACCTAATCAGTTATGATGGAATCTGGAGCTGAAGTGAGGGGTGGAGTTAAAAGTCTGGAATTGCTGAAAGGGAGGAAGCAGTGGAAAGCAGACTCTCTTTAAATTCTGAAATTCTTATCTAGATGTTCTCTAGTGAGTGCAATGAATCTGATTAGATTCCTGTTAATAGGCAAGTATCAATAAACATACCATTCTGATCAACTATCTGTGTAGTTCTGATTCCTTGTGCCTGACATTAGTAATCATTAAGAATTTTCAGGGTGTGCTTATGGAAGCTGTTCCTTGTTCATTAGTCTTCTTGTGAATTTTGAAAAATGTCACTTTCATCACCTTTTGAATTATTTATCTCCAAATTCATAATCACAGCTGCAAATTCTCTGGTTGTTCTGTGAAGTATGAATGTTAAAGGAATACAGGTAGTTCTTAACTTATAACCACAATTTGAACCAGAATTTCTGTCCTAAGTTGTTGCAGTCATCGGTCAAGTCAGACCTGCTCTTAGAACAATTTTTATGGTGGTTGTTAAGCAAATCCAGTTTCTTCAATGGGGGTATTTTGCCAGAAATTGCCAAAAATGCCACAAACTGTGATCACATGACTACAGTATGTTGCAAGGTTGTAAATGTAGGCTAGTTGCCAAGCACCCAAATTGTGATAATAGGGTTGGAGGGTGTGTGTGGAGTAGAATGGTTTGTAAGTGTAAATAAAGGTCATAGTGGTGGGCCGTGATGATCTTTAATCAATGATTAAAGATGCTGAGCTTGTCATCTGGAAAGTTGGCAGCTCAGGCTGGAGACACAAGCTCTATGCAATGGGGTGAGCTCCCGTTATTTGCCCCAGCTCCTGCCAGCAGTTCGAAAGCATGCAAGTGCAAGTAGATTAATAGGTGCCACCTCTGTGGGAAGGTAACAATGTTCCATGCATCTTGGTATATAGTTATGCTGGCCATGTGAAAAAAATTTTCTATGAAAAATTCATAGAAATGTCTTCAGTTAACACTGGGAGCCAAGAAACGGAGATGAGCACCACTCCCTAGAGTCGGATACAGCAGGGGAAACCTTTTCTTTTACCTTTTGTAGGTTGTAAGTCAGTTTTTCCAAAGCCACTGTAACTTTGAACTTCTGTCAAATGAACAAGTCAAGGACTACCTGTAGGCCACTTTCCAATGTACTAATAAAAGAATATTTGTAGCACAGATTTGAAGTGACGGGTCCTTGGTGCTCTCTGAACTTGTTGTTTCTTGCAAACATTTAATTACCCAAACTAGGTAACATCATCAATACTAGTCAGTCAGTGCTAGCTATGTTACCTAGTTTGGGTAATGAAACATCTGCAAGAAAACAACCAAGCTCAGAGAATATCCAATATTTTTCCAATATGGACCCTAAATCTTCTACATGTAACAATCACTCAGACACTTTCCAGCTTTATATGTTGACTGACTAAAGATGAAATATCATTGGAATCTATAGTCCATCTTGTAACATTAGCACTTCCAAATTTAGTAGGAATTCCTTCACCTAGCATTGTAAGATCGAGAATTGAAGCTGCTCTTTTCTTTTAAGTACCTTCTCTCAAATCAGGTCAGCTTTGCTGCCATCTGTACAAGAATTAATATTCAAGCTGGATTGTTCATGTGGACTTAAATAGTAAATACTAATTAAATTTGTACCAGCATCCGAGTAGTCATTTCACTGTTAGAACTCAGATTTACCGTATTTTTCAGAGTATAAAACACTCCGGAGTATAAGACGCACCTTATTTTGTGGGGAGGAAAAAAAAAATTCTGCCTCTGCCTACCAGCATCCATTGGTATTCATCTGGCTATCGTCCTTGCAGTAAACAGCAAACAGCCTGGTCAGCTTCAACACATTAGCCTGATTCAGCATGAGCAGCTGATTGGTGAGTGGATCACCTCTAGGAATACCCCCAATCAGCTGTTCCCAGAGGTGAACTTTAGCAACAGGTTCGCTGGTTGTGAGCACGCACGCGCCTCGTTGGGGCAGAAACGCAACTTCAAAAATGCATCTGATCATCCCAGGGTGCTCCAGTGAGTACAGCAGGGGAAGTGCAGAACCGGTCCAGCAAGGCAGCAGCTGTTCCAGGTTTCCATTTTGGCCTCTGTGCCTTGCTTTTTCACCCTCCAAAAGCTCCGTTTGAGAGGCTGCCTTTGCAAAGAGAAGCTCCTTTGCAAATAGAACTTTTGGAGGCTGCTTGAGAGGCTTTCCGTTTGAGAGGCTACATTTGCAGCCTCCAAAAGCTCCAAAAGCTCAGTTTGAGAGGACGCAGGAGGCTGGCGGGTGGGGGGCGGTGGATGGGCGGGGCTACATTTGGTGTATAAGACGCACCAAAATTTTCACCCTCTTTTAGGGGGGGGGAAGTGTGTCTTATACTCTGAAAAATATGGTAGATTCTAAGATCTCTAAATACAGTATGATCATTAATCTCATCTACTTCCACACATTGGTTTGCTAGTCAATTTAGATGAAGCACAATGCAATGTGACCAATTGTTTCAAAGTACTTTCTAGCAGAGACAAGCATGACTTGGGAGCCAAGACAAGCAGTATTTAGACCCATGCCTGTGCTCTCATCCTTTCTAAAGATCCCCTTTGAAATAAACACATCCCCCCAGGGATTAAGATTGGTGCTCTCTCTTAGGGTTCCAGAAAATTTTGAAAACCTGTCTTTGGTCCCAGGCCAAAGGGGTTGATTCTATTATTTGTTCAATGCCCCTTGTCTTATTTTGTTGATTTTGCTGTCCGTTACATTGTTTTAGTCTGGGCTGTCTGTTTGATTTTAATGTTTTTAGCTGTTTTTATGCTTTTTTCTAATTTTGTATGCTGTCCAGAATCCACAAGAGAGGGGCAGGCAATAAATTTAAATAAATAAATACAATACATTTACTGCATGTTCCTTAGTATCACCGTGACATCCCCATTTGGACTTCATGTTGTGTTAAAGGAAAAAACAATGTAATAAAATTGAACTACAATATGGAGTACAGTACCTGCAACTCTCTATATAAATTGGAGAGCTTTTTAACCTTAAACTTTTAAGAGCAGAATGCTTTTAGAAGCAGTGATTTCAGAAAAAAAGATGGCAGATTTTATATATGGACTGCTGACTACCCTATGGCTGTCAAAGTAAACTAAGTGAGGATGCAAGATCCTAAGGACATTGATTCTTCTATTTTTATATATCTGTCAGCTTGGAAAGCTATAACAGACACAGTGAAGTTCATTCCCTAACTCATGATTTTCCTGTTTTCTGATTTACTTTGGTTTAGTCAACAGCCAAGGATGTTTGAAGATTTATTTCAGTTTTGTGAAGAAGCTTCATCCAACCATACCTGGGGATTCTCAATATATGGAGTTATTATAGCAAAATTTTGTTTGTGGAGACAGCATCTTTTGATAAAAAGATATCTCTGACTAGCTCACCTATTTCTTTTTGTAGAGAAAATATCCTCTGAAAACAAACTATAGTATCTGGAAATACAGCATTATTTCACTTTGTGAAACAATATCAAAGGGTTATCAAAACAAACATTCCACTGCTGGAAAATATTTTAAAAAATTAGCACCACATTAATTATGTTGTGCAGAACTTCTGAATTAAATCTTCAGCAATTGTAGAAAAGGTTTGCCTTAGCAGGGAAAATATTCTATTTAGGAATTTACTGATGTTTCTCAGATGGACAGAGAAATCGAAATAGTAAAATAATATTATGGTCAGACAGCAATTACCATTCTAGCATTAGGCTCCTATCTAGAGGCTCAAGTAAAATGTGTCCTCCAGACATGTCCAGAATTGGAAGGCTATTGTTTTCTTAATCATTTCAGACAGAATGGATACATTTGAGATTATAAAATTCTTACCCAGCTATGCCAGTTCAATTAAAGTTTTCTTTAATTATAATTCTGGGAAGAAAACATTCCTTCTCATAAGGAAACTTTCATTACTTTCCTTAACAATGGGGTCTGGCAGCTTTAATCAACCAAAATGGGTGCAAAATGAAAGAAGCTCCATCTCTCCAGACATCTTTTGTATATCCCTGAGATTCACAACACAGTAAGACAAATGGTTGCCATGGTTATCTCCTGATCTCAAGTTGAGATGGAACTAAAAAAATATCTGCAAAGAATGTGGTAAATAACTCTTCTTCCCCAGCATCCTGGGGGAACAGCTATAAGATAGCATGAAGTGCAATATTGGTTTCTTTTTTGAAAAGGCAAAGGAGGCATAGAAACAACTGCATTGGCTTCCATGATGTTACTTCAAATGGAGTTTAGTTTGTGGGATTAGTTTGTGGGATTCATTCAGAGATTTTCTCCATATTCAAGTTGTCACCACTTCCACTTAATTGCCCTCACCTTCCTCCTGTAAGTGCCTTACTTGGCTCTGCAAAAGGAATGAGAATCTTTAAATTAATAATATTTTTTGACCCAACCATTTCCACACTCCAGAGATCTAGCAGTATATTGACAGTCTCACCAGAACAGGAAACAGGATCATCTCCAAGCTCATTCTGAAAAATACTGGGATCTATCAATAGCTGAAGCTAACTATTTTACTTCAAAGATTAGTCCTGCAAACACACCAACAATCATCCTAGAGCTGTCCAAAGAAGAACCTGCCCACAGGAATAGTGTTATTAAAAAGTTATCCATCCAGGAATCAGGTATACTTGAACTAAGCACTAGTTCGAAAGACACAGATATCTTCACAAGGAAGACATTAACTGGAATAGGTCTATAATTAGCATGACAGCAGAGGTGGGATTCACTTACCTTCCCTACTGGTTTGCAAATGTGAGCGCAAATGAACTAATGGGGTTCTAGAACAATATTTAAGATGTTTTATTAATTACCAGCAAGACAACTGGTCAGACCTCCTCCCATTTGCAAAAATGGCTTATAATAACTCTGTTTAACTGGTTTTACCCCTTTTAAGGTGGCTATGGGGCAAGAATTCATTGGTATGCCAAAACTGCCCCAAAGCATGCCCCAGACTGTCTCATTGGCTGACTGGATCACCCAACTACAACACACCTCACCAGTGGTCCATAAAGCACTAGATGACACATGTCCTGCACACAAAAATCAAGGTGACAAACAACTTTCTAAACCAAAGGACTTTAAAGCAGGAGACAAAGTCTACCTTTCCACTAAATCTAGGGAGAAGTCAAAAAAACTGGGCCCCAAATACGTTGGCCCTTTTCCCATTTGTAAAATCATCAACCCTGTCACTGTACACCTAACCATTCCCAAAAACCTCAGACAAATCCATCCAGTATGTCATTGCAGCTTGTCGAAGCCAGCACTAACCTCTTCCCTACAACTGGAGCCAGTAGATCCTCCAGTCCCCACCACAATAGAAGGGAAACAGCATTTTGAAGTCAAAGACATTCTTGATTCCCGCAAGCACAGGGAAAAAGTCCAATACCTCATCACCTGGAAACATTTCCCCCTTTCTGAAATTGAATGTGTAAATGTACGGCATATGCACGCACCTAAGCTACTACAGAGATTCCATAACCAATATCCACATAAACCACAGGACACAAACTAATTGCTCTTTATCTCTCTCTTTCCAGGACTAACATCCCTGTGAAAGGGGGCAGAATGTCAGGCTGACCTCCCCATTGCTTGTGCTGCAGCCTACCACAATCCTGAGAGGGAGGGAGATGGGGTGGGTGGGTAAGAGTGCTTGTTGTAAAAGGGGGGGGGGAGTGGGGAGACCAGCACAAACAGGAAGCAGAGGTGTGAACCAGTTTCATGTGGTCCACTTCAAAGACTTTGGGGCACACAGGACCTGGGAATGGAATGTTAACTGCTTTTCAAAGTGTCCTGTTCTCAAAACATCCAGCTACTATCCTATTGGGCACTGACGAACTGGTCAAAGTGGGGAGGGCTAAGGATTTGGAACAATGTAGCAGTTTACATGAGTTTTTTTCAGATCTGACCTTGCTTTCGCTGCATCCAGTTGTCTCTAGTAAAAGAGCCTTGAAACTTTCTGATGGAGTCAAGCATCTTTCTTTCCTAGAGAGTCAGCTAGGGTAAGGCTGACAGATACTGATTTTGATACTGGTTTTACAGTTGCAGCAGTATGTATTTAAAAATTGATAATCTGTTAGATAATCTAACAAGATACATGAATGTTTTTCAAACTTTTCATGACAATGAAATACCTTATAAATGTTTCTTATGAAATAGCAGGAAGGGAAAGGAATATGAAAATAGCATAGTGTCAAATGGTGGACAAAATATATGGTTGTCATTTTGGAACACAAGCTGAAAATGAGCCAACAATCCTAAAATGCATCAACAGGGGCATAGCATCAGGGTCAAGAATAGTAAATATTCTGTTCTATCTGAGAGTGCCCTTTACTTGCCCTTAATTCTATGGTACCTTATTTTAGAAAGGATTTTGCTATATCAAGGATTAGGAGCCAGTAAGTAAAAAATTATGAGAAATGTTTGGAGGCATGGGTATGTTTAGCTGGGATAAAAGATTTTGGAAATACATGATAGCTGTTGGGAGGCTCATTCAATTTCATTGTACAAGTTGTGCATTGACAATAAAGGTTTGGTTTGATTTGACAAAAGATGGAGCAGAATTATTGAAAACTGTTCCAGGCAAGATGAGAAGCAACAGGCTTAAATATCAAAGAAGTAGATTTTATTTTTGTTATTTGTATTTTGCCTTTATTAATAACTCAAGATGGTGAACATATCTAATACACATTCTTCTTCATATTTTCCCCAAACAACTACCCTATGTGGTAGGTTGGGCTGTATTAGAAAGTGACTGGCCCAAAGTCACCCAGTGACTTTCATGGCTAAGGTGGGACTTGAATTCATGGTCTCTCACTTTCTAGCCTGATGCCTTAACCATTAGATCAAACTGCTATTTAATTAGACGTCTGTTAGTTACAGTAGACCAGGGGTGAAATCCAGCAGGTTCTGACAGGTTCTGGAGAACCGGTAGTGGAAATTTTGAGTAGTTTGGAGAACCGGCAAATGCCACCTCTGGCTGGCCCCAGAGTGGGGTGGGAATGGAGATTTTGCAGTATCCTTCCCCCGCCATGCCCACCAAGCCAGACCACACCCACCAAGCCACCCCCACAGAACCGGTAGTAGAAAAAAATGGATTTCACCACTGCAATAGACATTAAAAAAAAAAAACCTCTAGCAATGAGAGTCATTCAACAGACTGTCTCAAGGACTGGTGAACTCTCCTTTCCTGAGAGTGTTTAAACACAGGATGAAAGGGCATCTATCAGGGTACTTTAGTAAAATGAATATGCAATGTACTACATGATTTCAAGTTTCCTTTCAGCCCTTCTCTGCACAGGCAGACACTTATACGACTCAATACACAACAGAATGGGCAGGGCTCCCAAATAGAAAACTCCTGCTTAAAAACCACTGGTTGATGCTTAGTTTCCCTAAAACTAACACAAGAAAAAACAACAACCCAGGAATCTCTCAAAACAATAGGATAAGAAATGGAACTCTAAAATAACCATGAGATCAATAAAATAATTCAACAAAATAAAGTAATTTAAAATAATTGTTAGCAAAACAACAAGCATATAATTTTTGAGAACTGGAATAAACTAACAAAAAGTAAATGGGCACATTCCAGCATTACCCATGTTTTGCCTAATTTGTTTATACAAAACTTTCCTATTTTGAGGTCAATTTCCAATCCATATAATCTTATTAACATTGCATAAACAAAACTGCAAAATTAAAATGGAGGAAAGCAAAGCAAAATGAAGGAGGAGGAAAAGAGGGAGGAGGAGGACGAAGAGAAGGAGGTTTTAAAAAGATGAAAAAGGCCAAACATTGGTGATTACCCAAAGCCCTCTATTTTCCTGTACCACCCCTTCCCCAGCCGCTCAAATTACCCTGAAACATAAACCAAAAATTACTGCCTGCTTCTGTTGCTACAATGCAAAACAATGTGTGTATTTTTCTTCTTCACCAATGATTTGCTGGCCTGCAACTTGGCTGCTGGGAGGGAGGAAGCTAAACTGACTGGAAGCTGTTCCTTTCTACCAATCTATTTCATCCTGAATCTGTGTGCAATTATTGACAAAAGTCTAAAAAGATTGCAGTATTCCAGTTCAGTAATCCAACCGCCTAATAAGAAAATGCTGAATATTCACATCAAACTTTGGAGACCTCACAATTTTGGATCACAATGACTGTTTGTGACTTAACATTTTTCTCAATTGTTGCAGCATCCCCATGATTATGTGATCAAAATTTGGATGGCAAGAAATTTTGGCAAGAAAGGTCACAAAATGGAGCAAAACTCACTTAACAACTGTCTTGCTTAGCAACTGAAGTTTGGGACTCAGTTGTGGTTGTAAGCTGAGGACTAGGTATATTTCAAGGGAATACAACATTATACTAGAGCTATATTATCTCCACTAGCAGGAATGATAATTTTCAGATGTAGTAATTTTTAAATCCGTTTTTTTTTATTATCAGAGGGTTTTTTGCCATCACACCTCCCTTCAGTATAATCTTAATGTACATGCCTTCCCTAAACAGAGGACACAAATAATAATGAAAACTTTATAAAATGAAACTTTAGGGAAGGTGGATTTATTGCAATGATGTCACATGGTTTGGAAAGCCCTGGACTATTCTGTACTCTAATTCCCATTTTGGTGAACGTCTGTATGACTATACCACTTTAACTGTGGGTGGATTCTGAATATGGTTCTTCTAGATACTTATATTAGTTTGTCTGCAGAATCTCACACTTATTAGCAGTTTTCACAAAAGGAGGTTTTCTACTCTATGTAATATTTTTTCTCTCTAATCTTTAAATCTAAACATTTACCAGCTTTCATCATTCAGCCATGCTTCTGTAGACAAGGGGGAAGAGATGAGCTGTAGATTATTAAAGGGAATTCACAATGGCCCCTCCCCCTCCACTTCAATTAACTATTTCATTTCCAGATGAAATCAGGGCATATATAAAAGCTGCAATCATCTTTCTGTCTCCTGGTAATAGTGCAGGCAATTAAGAATTGATCTTCCTTGGTTAAATGTTAATAAATGGGGAGTGGGGAACAAAGTATGGTATCTTGTACCTTTTCTATTTAAGACGATGAGAATCTTTTTGACTGCAGTGGCAAAAAAATCCTCCCACAATAAATAAACATGCCACTGAAGTTACAACTAAAAGATAAATGGTAGGAACTCATAACTTCTACATGTACATTTTCTACTGCATCACCATGGTGATGCATATGCAGTATTCAAGAAGATTTTCATTTTTTAATAATCAATTTTGTCTCCTTTTCCCCAAATACAGCCTGGTAGAGAAGATTTTTCTTTTGTTAATCACATGACAAATGAATCATTTTGGGGAGAGAGGAGAATTAGTTAGCAAAGTGGTTTTATTTCAGTGGTTATAACTGAACAAAACAGTTCCATTCCATTTTTTAAAAAGAAATAATTTTTATCACTTTGCAGAATTTTGTTTTTTTTCATGCAGAGAGACACAGTAAACAATATGGGTTTAAAAGGGCTGCAGCTCCCCTTCTTTAAACTAACTCAGATTATCATTGTGTATATGTTTCCAGCCTTCAAATAAAAACAAAAACAGGACACAGAGACATTCCGCCTCTGAAAGATTCCCTACTACTGTTTTTCAGCTGATTTATGCAATGAAGTCTCAGCTTGTCTTGAAAATGGGTATATCTACAACCATATAATTCATAATTTGTTTTAATTATGGGGTGATGAATAAGCGATGATGCCCTGTTTGTACATAATGATGAAGCAGATTTCCTGCTTCATCTTGATTTACATTCCTAAGGAAAGATTGCAAGCTGTAAAAAACAAGATTTAGTGGTAATTGCAGATAAAGCCAAAATTAATAGATAGCGCCAATTCTATAACAGGAATATATGCCCTTTCTAAATTAAGTTTTATTTCATGCCTATTTTTCCATTTAGTTTGTAAGCTACAGTATTTAAATTTGGCTTCTACTTCATTTTATGTTTGAGAACTCAGTCTCCAATATGGCTTCTATCTAGTTTTCAGTTTGTTTTTTAATTATGAAAAATGGGCAGAAAACTCTAATGTGGGTGTCAGCAACCTGTGGCTCCAGAGCCACATGCGGCTCTTTGGGCCCTCTGCTGTGGCTCCCTGTCAGGTGATCCCACCACTGGCTAGCCCCGCCCCTTGCCCTCCCCTCCCAGTCACTCCTCACCTGGCCTGAGAAGGTAAGAGGAACGGCGTGGGAAGAAGAAGCAGCCAGGGCAAAGAAAGAGAGTTACACAGGAGGGGGGAGAGAGGGAGAGGGAGGGAGGGAGGGAGGGAGGGAGGGAGAGAGAGATGTAAAAAGGGTTTTGTGGTTTCCGGTGTTCTTTAACAACCAGTTTTCTGCCCTAATGACTGGCTGGGTTGATGTGGCTAAGGGGTCATGTGAGTGGTGGAAGTGAATGACGTCGAGTTGGCCATGCCCATCCAGGTTTTGTGGCTCCCAGTGTTTTCTTTTTTGTGGGAAATGGGTCCAAATGGATATTTTAAAGGAGGCTAAAAGACAATGTGTCAACCTACTTTAAACATAATTGCAATGAAGCCTAATGGCTGGATTACTTTGGGCCAGTCACTCATTCCCAGTCCCCTTTCTCATAAGGTTCTTGTGAGGAAAATAGGAGGAGGAAAGAGAATTATGTATGTTCCCTACCTTGAGTTATTTCTAAAAATAATAAAGCTAGGATAAAAATAAATATTCTGCTGTTTGTTCTATTATATTTCTTGGTGGTTGATAGGTTGATTTTTTTTTACATTTCTACTTCTATGATTACTCATATTTTTCATATGCTATTTATGTGATTCCTCCTTAATCTCCCAAGATAAAAAAAGTAGCATAGGTCATTCAATAATATGCTGTCTTAGGAAAAAATAAAATGTTGCAGAAAGGTTCCCTTTAATTTTTTTGGAAAACCACCCAAGCAACACAGCCTTCAAAATTGTTCCAATTAGTATTTAGTCCATTTGCTTGTACAGTATAAATATAATATCTCTACATAGAGCTGCTGTTTCATGGTTTCTGGAACTGCTTATCCTTTTAAAGTTAAATGTGAGGTTAATTAATCAAGGTTTGTGTATAGAGAGTCCTAAAAGATTAACATGGATCTGAGTTAGCACAGGGCAACTGCAGGAATTCCCTACCATCATACAATATAAAAACAAAAAACAGGATATAGGAAGTCAACAGGAATTCAAATTCTAAATTATTCTGTTGCAATATGCACCATAGAAAGAGAATGGAAGAAAAAGAACAAGCTTCACAGACACTGACATATTTCAGGGGGAAAAAAGCTATCATTAAACTAATTTAGGCTCAGAATTGAGTTTTCCAGACATAGATGGAAAAGGACAAACATACATTACCTCAGAGGGCACTAGCAGCCTGTTACTAGTACTTATTATCTGGTTGTACATTGCAGGATCACATCTTGTGACAGTACTTTGATGGCTCCCTATAGTACTGGGAGCAAAAGGCATTTTGTATAGAAGATCGCTCTGGCAAGAGTCAGTGGTAAGGACCTGCTGGTAGA
The DNA here is from genome assembly GCA_012654045.1 of Ptyas mucosa. NCBI lineage: Eukaryota > Metazoa > Chordata > Lepidosauria > Squamata > Colubridae > Ptyas > Ptyas mucosa. The sequence continues at coordinate 4,701,133 of WNWU01000125.1, forward strand.
AATCGGGAGGAAAAAATCCACTCCGCACAGTATCCACATGGTTGAAAGGTTCTGGGGTTCTATAAAGGTTGCTCCTAGAGGCCTTAAAGATATCCTTGGATTGCCTCCATTTGTAAAATTTATAAGAGCCCACTCCAACCACTGTAACAAAGAAGGCCACAGATATTAGAATAATAGCAAGGATCAAGTAGAACGTCAAGTGTTTCTTTGATTGTGGTGTAGTAGACACTACTGTAAAGTCTGTCAGTGTCTCTCTGGATGTCTCTGCTATTGTTACAATAAGGGTTGCAGTGGAGGACAATGCTGGTTCTCCGTGATCTTTTATTAAAATTATCAAAGTTTGCTTGCGAGAATCTTCTTCCTGTAGAGAGCGGGTTGTTGTTATCTCCCCAGAATACAAACCCACAGCAAAGAGTCCTGGGTCAGTGGCTTCATGAAGTACATAGGAAAGCCAAGCATTATAACCAGCATCTGCATCCCAGGCCACAATTTTGGTAACCAGATATCCAGGATTGACTGTGGACATTACTTCTGAAAACAAAGAACTATTACCTGAAGTTGGATATAACACTCTGGGTACATTGTCATTTTGATCTGTGACAAAAATATTGATTGTGATGTTGGTGGCAAGGGCTGGAAATCCTCCATCACGAACTTGTACCACTAGCCTGAACTCCATTATGTTTTCATAATCCAAAAGTGCTAGGATATAAATGGTACCATTCTCCCGGTTAATAGAAAAAAATCTGCTAACCAGATCTCTGTCATGTTTCTCATTTTCCAAGATAGAGTAAGAAAGACGAGAATTCCGGTCCAGATCTGGATCAGAGGCACTAATATTAAAAATAATGGCCCCTGGAAGGTTATTTTCCTCCACATACACATCATAGAAAGATTGTGGGAATGTAGGGGGATTGTCATTTATATCAGACACTTTAACAAATATTTGTTTTTTTTCCATGAGAAAGGGTGAGCCAGCATCCTGAGCAGTAATTGTGATATTGTACTCGGAAATAATTTCCCTGTCCAATGGTTCTTTCATTTGCAATGTGTAGTAGTTTTTAAGTGAAGAGCTAAGAGCAAAAGGAGTGCCAAAAGGTATAAAGCAGTTTACAAGGCCATTATCACCAGAGTCCTGATCTGTGACACTTAGCAAAGCAATTACTGTTCCCGGAGCTGCATCTTCTGGTACTGGGCTGTACACTGATGTCACTGTGATTTCTGGGATGTTGTCATTGACATCAATGATTTCTACCAATATTTTACAATGAGCCTCTGCAGGATTGGTGCCTTTATCTTTTGCCTGGACATAAATCTCATAAAATTTTATTTCTTCAAAATCCAGCAATCCATTGAGCCTCAGTTCTCCAGTATCAGAGTCTAAAACAAAAAGCTGCCGAACTCTAGCAGGAGTGTGACTACTGAAAGAGTAAATTATTTCTCCATTAGGGCCCTCATCCAGATCAAAAGCTCTTATTCTGGCCACCAAAGTGTTTAAGGGTGTGTCCTCTCTCACGCTGGCTTTGTAAATAGATTGATTGAAGATAGGGACGTTGTCATTTGCATCTAGGACATCAATGAGTACTTGCAAGGTAGCAGATCTGGGTGGATTTCCTCCATCCAGAGCTGTGAGAATCAGTAGGATTTCTTTTTCTTGCTCCCTATCCAATGTCTTCTCCAGCACTAACTCTGCATATTTTGTATTATCTCCTCCAGTCTGTACGTTCAATGCGTAGTGCTGATTGGAGCTGAGCTGGTAAGTCTGTAAAGAGTTAATTCCCACATCGGGGTCCTGTGCGCTCTCCAAAGGAAAACGTGCTCCAGGTGACACTGACTCGCTGATTTCCAGTCTCATTTGTTTGCTCAGGAAAACTGGGTCATTGTCGTTGATGTCTTGGACTTCCACAGCCACGCCGTAGAGCTCCAGGGGGTTTTCCGCGATGATCTGCAGGCTTAGAACACAAGGAGAGAGACTCGCACAAAGTTCCTCCCTGTCGATTCTCTCATTTACTAGCAACTTTCCACTGTTGAGATCTGCTTCGAAGTATTTTCTACTGCCTCCCGACACAACCCGGAGATTTCGAGCTTGTAACTGCTGGAGATCTAAGCCCAGGTCAAACACTACGTTTCCTACCAACGAGCTCTTCGGCATTTCCTCGGGAATTGTATAGCGAATGAATGCAAAAGCCCAATCCGAGACACCCAGCCAAACCCCCAGTAATTGCAGCCATTGCGTTACCCATCGGTTCTTTCCAGCAGCGCAGTTCATCTCACGAGGGAGGGACAGCTCGTTGCTTTGTAAAGTTTCTTTGAGTTTTCCTTTAAAAGTTTTCAGCCGGCAGTTTCATGTTGCTGCAACTCCGCATGTTCCGGACTTTGGTTTTGAGGAGTTTTAGAGCCGGGCATTGTTTTCCTGGTACAGAACAGTGGGATTCTTTTCTTCTCCACTCCGTCTGCCGCTCGCTCTCTCTCTCTCTCTCTCTCTCTCTCTCTCTCTCTCTCTCTCTCTCAAACTCGGGCGACGTCCCAGTTCTCACAGTATTCCCATCGAACATCGTTGGGTCAACAGCGGCGCGCAGAGTCCTGGCCAATAACTGCAGCAGCATCGTTCCCCGGGTTGGTGCCGCCGCTGCTGCTGGCCCTGCGCGACACACCAGCATTTTGATTTCCTGCTTCTGAGCCTGGGGGACTAAATCCAAGCAGGACCTGTTGCAGATTAGTGACTGTAGTTGTTCGTGTATGTGGATCTCAGGGGAAGAGGAGAATATGTCTTCCTCTTCTCTGCTTGCCAGTAAACAGAAGCTTCCCCCATGGTCCTCTGGAGTGGCAGATAGGGAGAAAGAGCAGAGAGAAGTTGGCTGAGGGTTTAATTGTTCCCTTTCCTTTGTGCTAACAGCACCAAAACACAAACTAACTAACTGGGTGATCACACCAGCTATAATTGTAGGGCCATTAGATCCTTTTAAACTGCAGGGCCAGAGTGACTGGGTTGGCAGATTGATAGACACAGACTAGGGTGCCCAGATATATCTCCTCCACTACAAAGGCCTTAGACAAGTGGAAGCCACACTATTTCCTCACTCTGCCTCCATAGAGGCTGCACCTGCCTAGTTTTTTTCTTCTTGCTCTTCGCAAATATTTAAGGAATGATTGAGGAGAGGGTGATAAGGAGATTAATACAACAAGGAGGGGAAAAGCTCAGGAATCTCACAAGTAATGGGATAAGAAGTGGAACATTAAAATAAATACAAGGTCCATCAAATAATTTGACAAATTGCTGATCAATATCCAAAACACATAGAAAACACCCAGATATTGGGGAAATAACAAGCAGGAATAAAGAATAGATAAAAGCTATAATTTATAAAGTTCATTTTCACTTCCTTTCTCATATTATTTGAAAAAAGAAAACTTGTATTGTACACTATGTATGTTTTGGGAACTACTTGAAAAATAGTTTTACTTGACTTTTGCTTAAAATCAAAGGAAAACATTATATTTGTTGATTTGAATGTCTTGCCATACTTTGTGTAAATTCCACATCCAAATCATTTTACTGATTTTGTGGAAACACAATAAAAAACTAAGAAGGGTGGGGGCATCAAAGCAAGAGAAGAGAGGGAAGAAAACAAAATACTTGTTTTGCATATCGGTGTTTTACTAAGAAGAAAAGGGTAAAATGCCAATAATACCCCTTCAGCCCCTACAAGTCACAAATGAGGGGCAGCAGTCAGTCAATGATCTAAGGGGACTTGCCTGTACTTGTTGCCAACTTGTTCACTTACCTGTGAAGTGCCCTCATAGCCACTTATTCAGTAGCCTCTACTTTTGGTATACTCCCCTCTCAAATTACCCTGAAACAATAACAATTGCTGCCTGCTGCTTCCAACATCTGAAAATATCTTCTCTCAACTTTAACATTCTTTATCAAGTATAGGCTATGTGGGTCTTCAAGAGATTTCTGTGTGAATTCTCTCCGGTGGTGGTTGGAGAACTTCCTAATGTCCAGCATTCCAGGGCTGGGAAAGCCACTGAAAGTTGTGGGCAGGGATGGGATATGGTAGGGGTGGGGTGAAGTGCAGGACAGCTGAAGGAAGGGATTAGAAGGTGACTATAGCCCTATTCAAAGAAAAGGCCAAATGCATTGGCAGGAAAAGTTCCCAATTCCTATAATACAAATTGCATAATTTGGGACAGAGATTATATTTTCACTATTATAAAGCTAACCTCCATATTTTAACTTGAGTTTTATCATACAATCTCCCAACTCAAATGAATAATTTGGTAAAAGGATGCCTGCAACATACCTTCTGAGAATGAGGCAAACGAGAAAACTAATTCAGAGTTTGTCAAATTAATCTTCTCTTTGATGCAGATTGCAATAAATAAATTCTTCTATAAAAGTTAAAGATAGAATTTTAAAATACAGAAAGTTCTTTGATTTGCCTGGGACAGGTATAAAATTGTCAACACCAGATCCGTGGCTTAGTCACTAATATGTATTGTTAAGGAGGGTGAAAAGTAGGTGAACAATGAGTGGCTCTTCCCTTGAATGCTAACAGCTTGCTTTCTTTTTAGTAGGGACAGGGCAATGACCCAGTCCTATCTCTCCAAATCTGTTAAATTTAGGATAGGGTTTTTCCTTAAATGTGTTGCTTTTAAAAAGACAAAAGCTTTTTGAAATGAGAAGCCAGGTTTAGTTAAAGCATGCTTTACACCCTTTTTAAGAAAGAGGGACATGGCTAACTTGAAGGTATTTTAGTTTTTTCTAAAATAGGGGATCATGTCTAAGTGGCATCAGTCCCCACAACTTTGTTTTGTTCCTAAGAATAAGTCTTCAAGCCTAGCATGAAACTACCCTCAAAAACTGATTTTATTCTTACAAAGAATAAGGCATACCTCAGGACCCTAAATCCAGCTTTATACTTCTGGGGAGTAATGGACTTGGTAGTTAGTCTTTTCTTTGATTTACTTGAGGCAGATATGATTTACATTGTAGTGAAACTTGCAGTTGTTTGGAAGCTTTCCCATAAGGGAATCCAAAGGCTTAAAGAAGGCACACAGCATTACAGCTAAGAAAGTTGGTGGTTGTTATTAAAATCTTGGGTGTTCAATCTCTTCTAATGAGTCATGCAGAGTTAGCTGCCTCCTGCCTATATAAACCCCTGATCTCAAGTTGCTTACCCAAGATTGGCCTGAAGCAGAATTAAATCTCAGATCAACAAGAACTCATTGGGCAGGCACGCTAGCCTAACAGAAGGGGCTAGGTCTATAAAAGAACAGGCTATCACTGAGGCTTGTTTCAGGACCTTTAAAATATGTATTCCTAAACAAAACTGCAAATGAAGCCATAAAGAAGTTATCACTTTTTCTTTGACAGCTCTGCTCTTTATTGTGGGTCAGGACCAGGTTTAATCTGGCTTCTTGTGCAAATGGAAAGTTACACTTCTTTTATGCTTATCTGGTCAACACAATAGATTCATCACTGCTATGTTTTGTTTCTAAGTGCAATTCAAGGTGTTAATCATTACCAATACAGTAAAGCCCTATCCAACTTAAAGATTACATATCTCCAAGACCTCCCATTCCAAGTAAATTCTACTCATCCAAACCAGACAAATAGAAAGTGCCTGTTGAAGGACCATTCCTAGTAAGAAGTACCATGAGAGAGGAAGATAGCAATAACAATAGCACTTAGACTTATATACTGCTTCACAGAACTTTACAGCCCTCTCTAAGCTGTTTACAGAGTCAGCATATTGCCCCCAACAATCTGGGTCCTCATTTTACCTACTTCAGAAGGATGGAAGGCTGAGTCAACCTTGAGCCTGATGAGATTAGAACTGCCAAATTGCAGGCAGCCGGCAGTCAGTAGAAGTAGCCTGCAGTACTGCATTCTAACCACTGTGCCACCATCTTATCCTTGGCGTGGAGGGAGGTATTTTGTGTGATGGTTTCTATCCTCTAGAACAGGTTGCCAGTCCTTACAAACAAGATTGGCTCCTTGTGTTTTGCAGAAATGGCTTTTCAGAAGGCTTTTGATAGCCACTTGAGTGGGCCTAGTGCCATATATGGAATGTCTCAGCACTTGAAATACAGATTCAAGGCTGACCAGACCCTCTGACCTTATTTTTACATTCTGCATGATTGGGGAACATAGAAGTTCGTCCATATTGCAATGAGTGAATGCATGTCAAGCGTATATGAATGATGTCGGCTAGAACATTTATTACTTCTAAGAATATGATGGAAGACAAGATTAAATATGTCACTTATTTTATGCCAGCCTTTTTTCTTGATGGCTTGCCTTTTTCTGTGGCATTAAATCTCTCTTGGCCTGATTCTGGTGCCTTTATTAGTTAAAATAAATAGAGCTAGCAATCTTTTTTGGAATTTTCAGAACTGGGTGAAACAAAAATGTAAGAAAATCAATGCTAATATAGGGGATCCTTCGCAGGAGGACCTAGCTTGTTGAGTAGCTATACCAGACTAAAATCACAGGTAGCAAAGCTATTCAACCTACTGAATCTTGAATCTCTAATTTGATTCAAATTAGAGCCAATTCACATAGAATAAAATAGCACTATGGTGGTTATTGAAATATCAATCAAATTGCACAAAGTATAAACTTTAAAGTTCTCCAGAAACTTTCATCAAGCATACCATAGAAGGTAGAAAGAGAAGTAAGAAAGTTAAAAAATTAGGCCATATACTTCAGTTAAGTAAGTATTTCTCAGTTTTTGCAACTTTAAGATGAGTGGGTATCAATTCTCAGAATTCCCCAGGCACAGAAACACTGAACTAAGGGGTCTCCAAGTTATCAACTACGGAAACGCAAACTGAAGCCCATTTGTAGCTATAGTAGCTAAGTAAGAAATAATGAGCTAATACAGGTAGTCCTTGACTTTTAACTTGACCATTTGAAATTACAACGGCACTGAAAAAAGTGACTTATGAACGTTTTTCACACAAAACGTTGCAAAATCCTCATGGTCATGTGATTAAAATTCAGACACTTAATAAAAATTAGACATTAATGAAAAATTTATGATTCCTTAAAGGAATCAAGATAAAACTATCAACCAAAAATCCACTCTTTTATCCTGTTTTAGTAGCTATGCCGATGGAACAGAAAGAGCCATATTTGTCAGAAATGCAAGCCCCATGGAGGTTATTTTTTTAGATGAAACAAGATTTAGATAAGCTGCAATATTTACCAACCATGCCCTGGAAACATCCCTTACAGTAGATGAGGGAAAATATGAAGCTGTTATATGTGAGTTAGCAGTGAGGTTTAGGTCCATTAAAAGAATGGAGAATAATTTGAGGAAATAAGATGGCCAATTACAGCATGCAAATTGATAATTAGACTAAAAAAGTAAATAAAGATAAATTTTTGAATAAATAAATTGATTTTATGTGTCTGAGTGTCCCAGAGGCTAGAATACCTGTGCAAAACAAATTAATTCCCTTTATATCAAATAGCATTACTTCAAAAAAGTTAGTCTTAGCTGCTTTGTTTAAAAAGCCAAAGATATAAGGAAAAATAACTTGATATGCTTTCTGAGTGCAGATAGTGAAAATATGAGTATTTAGAGTTTTTTTCTGTTACTTAACCACACTCTTTTTAATATTTTTAATATTATAATCATTTGAAAAACTATGCTAGTTAAAAAGCAACAGTAGCATTCTAAATTCACTGATAATAATTGAATTGTTTAATACAGTTTTGTTCCCAGAATTCTACTGAACTAGACATATAGATAAATTGGAAGAAATGTTCATTTATAAACCACAATTACATACATCAAATGTATTAAAATGAATTAGTAAATGTTAAATTCTTCATCAGCTATATAAGTTCCAATATCCAATATAATAAGAGCTAAGCCAAAAACCACATTTTCCCCCACACAGTCTTGGGATATAATTGTTTGGTAGCTCAGAGGTTTCCTTTCTTATTCTGCCCAAATCATTAGGTTTATCACGTAGAGCAGCCAAAATATAAGCTTTGGGGTTAATTCTAATATGTTTAAAAATTAGAAACCAGTTTTAAATTCAACATCCTAGTATCTAATACCCAAATTGTAGAAAATATGGCGAAGGAATGATTTTTAAAACATACCTTCAAAAATAAAAATGCTCCGTTCTTCCCCCACTGAAAACATATTTTATATTAGAATTAATCTTCAGAACTTTCTCCTCTTTGACTACAGGACAAATGGAGGAATTAATTTGTTTAATATAATATTCCTTTCTATTAGCATTTTCCTAAATATACTAAAACTTTGAGGTTTTTAAAAAAGAATAATCAACAAGCAACAAATCTGACATGTCTTTTTTTTAATATAGCCTATCCAGACACAAGCCCAAGCAAAAGAATTTCCTAGTCTTTGTGATGTTTTTTGCTTATGGGGTAACTGCTAGCTATCAAAATGAACCAAATAACTCCCCCCCCCCCCGCAACATTGCTTTGGGGCTTCTTAACTGCATAACTACATATAACAATACTGCAGTAAGTTAAAAGACCATGCACAGAATGTATGTGCAAACTTAATGCTCAGCAAACCAACCAAAATCAATGTTTTCATATGCAGAAATATGCCCAGAGTGCACATGCACACCCCCCCCAATCTTAATACAGCAAACAGACATTTATAGCACCAACATTAGCAATGTATGTAAGTGGTATGAAGTACTATAGTAGCAGAAATACTGAGTTTTAGCTGCAGAAGAAAAGAATAAATAAATCCTGCACATAAGCAACCCATTTTTTCATCCATATTAATTCAACATTTGCTATTTTAAAAAGCAGCATTAGTTTGGCTGGATGATTGGCAGGCAAGCATCAACTAGGTCAAGCTCTTTGTCTGGCTATGTGCTCAACTACTCCTTTCTTTTCAATAAAGTATTGCATTCTCACATTATTTCATTCAGTCTAAACCAAAGTAGAGGAAATATGACTGTTTCTGGTACTATAGTGTTAGATTGGGGGGGAAATGGCAAAAAAGCAATCCAGCTACAAGCCACAAGACAACAGTGCATCATTGGAACATTGGTTTTGTTTCTGTTTAGGAACCAGATAATCAGATTCTATTCCATTTCCCCCAAAACAAAACTCTCAAAACACATATTTGCTTTGTGCTTGGACAGTGAAACTATCCATTTTAAGACAGGACACTTTAAGGTTGATACATTTTGCACGTCTCGAATAGAATAGAATAGAATAGAATAGAATAGAATAGAATAGAATAGA
>WNWU01000125.1:4710398-4741357 GCA_012654045.1 Ptyas mucosa
TAGAATAGAATAGAATAGAATAGAATAGAATAGAATAGAATAGAATAATAGAGTTGGAAGGGACTCTACCTTGGAGGTCTTCTAGTCCAACCCCCAGCTTAGGCAGGAAATCCTACACCACTTCAGACAAATGGTTATCTAGTCTCTTCTCTCTTTTTTTTGGTAAAAAGTTTTTCCTTATTTTTTACACATACACACACACAAACATACAATGTATTTTTGCTGATCAGAGTATTTGGCCGGTTAAAAATTTAAACAATTTTTAATTTTTACAATTTAAGATTACCATTTCTATACCTCCTTTTTGCCATAGTGTTCACTTTCATCTATTTTTTTACCAATTTTACCCTTCATTTTCATCTCTAATTTTAACCAAATTCCAATTTCCCTTCTATTCTATATTAAGCCCCAATCCATCATCAGAATAATTAATTTATGATGTTACAATTGTTCAATTCTTACAGGAATAGTGAGCCCACTTATTTTATGGCTTACATTTTCTTAAGTAATACAGTCCAACATTTTAATATAATCGGTTACTTCCATAAGTATCTTTTCTATTTATATATTCAAACACTTAATGAAAAAGAAAGGAAAAAAAACCAAATATAAACATAGCTGTTCCAATTAGTTCCATTTTCATATATCAAATAATTTCCCCATGTTCCTCCAAACCACGTCTTAATCATTTCTACTTTCATCACAATATATCATTAAAACTATTTCATCTATTACAATTCTCTTAATTAAATTTAAAAAATATTTTGACTGTTATCCTCTACTTGCTTCCCCTATGTATTGTTTCAAATCCTCACTTGATCATTTTTATACACATCACCATAAACCATTAACAGTATTTCAATTATTTAAACTTATTTATATTTCTCAAAAAAGAAAAAAAAACCAAAACTCATCATTATCTAGATTTCAAAAATATAAATGATAATATTCCAATTATTGTACAATTCATTTTCACCATCATATACTTTACCATTATTTCTTGCTACAATTCACATTTCAATTCTAAATGTATACCTCAAATTCCTCTTTCATTTCTTTCTCCTTTTCTCCCTTTTCAATTTTATTTTTACCTTTTTCTTTCCCCTTCTTTCCTGCACTTTAACGTCCTGATCTCTCCTATTTTGCCCTGTTTCCCATTGTTCCCTCTCTCTTTTCTCTTTTTTTATTTCACCACTGTTTAGCCTGCTGTTTAACCCATATTGTCATTCTGTATATCAAAGTTCTGAATTCTTCTCTTCTGCCCTATATTTCCTATTGTTTTCCACCCTCTTTCTCTCTTTTTTATTTTTTCACTGTAAATCCCAGTGTAATCATTTAAATTCTTTATATCCTTTCTGTTCCACTCTTCTTTCCATGTTTGTCTCTTTCTATCCTCCCTATTTCTTTCATTGTTAATCCCAATGTAATCTTTAAAAACCTCTTTTTTATTATTACTATCCACATATTCAAATATATTTTCACATTTGGTCTCATTTTCTATATCTTCTTTTTCTTCTTTTTCTTCTTTATCTTCAGCCTGTGTCTCGCTTCTCCCTCTTTGTTTCCTTGTCAGCTTGCATATGTTCTTTCTTGTTTTTTATGTCCTCAGATTTTGATCCCCAGTGTATCATTGTAATTATTTCTCTTATTTCCATTTTCCATGACAAGTACATCGCTTTAATAATTTCTCTAATTTCCTGTGCCATTTTATTCTTTTTAGTTGATATTGTTCCAATTTTAAAAGTTCAGTAGTATTCCTCCCCCACCCTCCAAAGTCAAGCTGCTTGCAAAGAAAGGAGTCCTCCCCAAAAGTTCTCATGGCTGTTATCTGTAAAGTTCACAATTTTCCAAAACACAAACCAAGTTAAAGTGTTCCTTTTTGCTCCTGATGATGTCTCTCTGCAATCTGCAATTTTCAGTTATCTAACAAGTATCCATTTTGTTTCACTATATTAACAATCTTAACCAGTTTCTCATTTTCTTTCTTTTCTTTTTAGCTTTAGAAATACCAAATCAATTTTGTAATCCAATCCAAATTTAAACAGCTCTTTTCATTTCCTTGTTCCTTTTGTTTATACAGCACTTCTGTTACAAGGCTTATTATCCATTCTCTTTTTGTTTTTCTTAAAGTTCACAAGAAAGAGGAGAGAAAAAGGATCTAATTATTCTTTTCCAATCCTTTAATCAATCTTGGGGTAATTTCTTTCATTTTTAAGATTTTCCACATTATTTTCCAGGTCATTTTGTTCAAAGATCAATTTTCTATTCGGGTTTTTGGGTTTTTTTGGTCTCTTTAAAGATACGCTCCAATATCTTCTTTTCTTCCCCCCATGCTTATTAGCCGCCATTTTCTTGCTAGGGGTCTTCAGGTTTAAAATATTTTTTTTCCTTATTGTGAATTGGCTAACACTCACCCGGCTCCAAAAATTCCGTTCGATTTACCACTCCTGCTCCATGCTTAGTCCGGTTGCCCCAGCTTCATGACAGCCACAATGGCTGCCAGCCCCACCACCAAGTCGTAGAGAGCTACCTCTGACCATCGAGGAACTTTTCTGTTCCACTTGGTCTTCCGAGGTGCCTCTCCTTCAACCCCATCCCTACAGGACAGTTCCGGTCTGATGACCCTTTGGCAGTGGTTCGTCAGTCCGGGTTTTTGTGGAGCTCATCAGAGCCCGCAAATTCCCTGACTGTCTCACCATGACACTTCCAGTCAAATCATCTAGTCTCTTCTTAAAAACTTCCAGTGTTGGTCCTGATTTTTACTACTGGTTCTCCCAACTGCCCGCCGCCATCGCTACCTATTCTCCCGAGCCGGTCCGAACCGGGAGCATTTCACCACTGATCCATAGATGAGAATTGGTTTGATGAATGTAATGATTAAGGCACTAGATTAGAAACCAGGAGACTGTGAATTCTAATCCTGCCTTAGGCAAAATGCCCAGCTGGGTAACCTGGCCAGTCATTCTCTCTCAGCTCTAAAATGAAGGCAATGGCAAACCACTTCTGATATCTTACAAAGAAAACTACATACACAAGTCCAGGCAGTTACTAGGAGTCAAGACAACTTGAAGGCACAAGTAATACAAAATTTGCAATTTAAAAAGCTTACTCAAAGAGCACTTATGAAAATAGAGAAACCCTCATAAATAATTTGGATAACTAAATGAGAAAAATGTTTCTCTAATATGGGAAGAATAATGGATACCATATAAACACAATCTTGAACTGTTAGAACAAAGTTTGATGTAACAGACATGTTCAATATCTTTATAAGGAAAATATTCTTTAGTACCAGAGGGGCTTTTCTTCTTTATTCAAATGTTTCTTTCTAGAAATACAATTCTTTTTCTAGAATCAAATCTCAATATAGCAGAACTTGAAGAAAAAAAATCTTATTCCATCAATCATTATAAAGTATGAAGTTGGAACAATGCTAAAATTTATTGTCATATATTAGAGATAATATATTAGAGATTTTATCTATGTATGCATTCCAAGCTCCAAAAACAAAATTATATAATACAAGATAGAAATGAAATAAAAGTCACTATAACCACCAAGATTAGGCAGAGATTTAAAAAAGCTAAATTATTCCTGAATTATAAAGGGACTTCAGGAAGTCGGTTGGCCATTGTACAATGACAGAAACAGAGCCAGGCAGGTAACCTATTCTTTGTGAAACTCTCCAATATCTTTCTCCAATAAAAAAGACAATTGCCCCAACCATCGGCAATTGTGTGGCATCCTGGTGAAGAGCCTTGACTCTGTGTCTTGGATAAACTGGCCAGAATTTATATTTATTTTTCAGGACAATATTCTGGTCAGAATCCTTGTTTACTTTCACCATCTTATTGATCTGATAATCTGATTTAGAAGAGTGAGGTGCAGCTACATTGCAATTGAGCCAATAGTTGGGCAAGATCGATACAATATTTCTAGAGCAACATTGCTCTGTTTTCCCTCCTACCAACATTTCTACTATACTGGAATATCCTCAAGAAATACATTTCCCTGCAAGCAAGAATGGTAGGATCCAGTTGAGGGATTCAAATTTTTTTACTACCAGTTCTGTGGGAGTAGGTTGGTGGGCATGGCATGGCTTGGTAGGTGTGGTTTGGTGGGCATGGCAGGGGAAGGATACTGTAAAATCTCCATTCCCACCCTACTCCAGGGGAAGGTTACTGCAAAATCCCCATTTCCTCCCAATCAGCTGGGACTCTGGAGGCAGAGAATAGATAGGGGTGGGGCCAGTCAGAGGGGGTATTTACCGGTTCTCCAAACTACTCAAAATTTCCACTACCAGTTCTCCAGAACTGGTCAGAACCTGCTGAATACCACCTCTGGTAGGACCACAAAATAGACCAAGTAATAGAAAATGAAGAAACTAAAGTGTGCCAGGACTTTAGAATTCAACCAGAGAAGTATTTGCCACATAACAGCCCAGAATTACAATAAGAAAAACAAAAAAGTCTGGATAGTGAACATTGCAGCAGAATGAAGGAGAAAGAACTGGAGAAAATCACAAAATATAAGGACCTGCAAATAGAAGTAGAAAGCAAAGGGAAAGCAAAGCAAAGGTAACAGAAAGCAAAAATAGTATCAGTAGTAATAGGTGTCTTGAGTACAATCCCAAAATATCAGGAGCAGCCCTCGAATGCCATTGGCATTGATAAAATCACATTTAGTCAATTGCAAAAGGTATGTTTACTTAGAATAGTTTGCATCCTGGGATTATCTTTAACAGAACTACAATTATCAACAACAATTATCAACAACATCTGCCTCTCCCAAGTAAGGATTTGATAGTAGATAAAAATGCCAAATCAGTCTAAACATCTGAATGTATCACCAACGATAATTCTTTCTTCTCTCTGTTACTTTGTTTTGTTTACTACTTTTCACATTTTTTCTGCATGACTAATATAGAAAGTATGTATGTACCATAAATTATAATCAATCTCATCTTCTTGCTTCAATTACCATAATATGCTTTTCTGTTTTCTCAGAATCAATATTTGGAATTGTTGCCCTTTTGCTGATTTACTTTGACTTTTGATAGGGCAAAAGATTATTAAATCAGGTATCAGATTTTGGTATCTGTGCTTTCATATTTATCATGGGCTAGAGTCTGGAACAAGGGGACACCAAAAGTGCTTTTCCTTTAAAATAAATCTTTACCATAATATAATAATAAAATCATAGAATAATAGAATGGAAAGATGACTAAGCTAAATTGAAAGCAATTGCAATAGGTAGCTACCTAAACTTTGATTGAACATATCCTTTGGAGAGAGGCTCACAATTTACTTCCACTTTCATACTATCATACCAAGATCAACCATAATCTGGCTTCCAATAATTTAAGAATGTTATTCCATAAAATGCTCTCATAAAATGAAGAAAATTTTATTTTGATTTGTTGCTCAATGAGCCAGATATTAAAACTGGATTTTGTATATTTATTCATCTATTAAATCTTTTCCAAGGACCTGGGGTAAGCAGATGTTGATGTTTTATGGTGTTAGAGGTAATTATTATTACTATTATTTATTTTATATAAAATATTTTTTTAATTTTTATTTACTTCTTAATAAGATATAATAATGTGGGATAGACAGTACCATCAGTAGATGGATTCACAGTTGGCTGACACACCACACTCAGCATATAGTTCTCAATGGAAATAGATCTACATGGAGGGAAGCATGCAGTGGGTTACCCCAATGTTCTGTTTTGGGCCCAGTGCTCTTCACTATCTTCATAAATGATCTAGATAAAAGGATCGGCTCATCAAGTTTGCAGATGATACCAAGTTGGGGAGAATTGCTAACACTTTGCAGGATAGACTCAAGATTTAAAAGGATCTGGGCAGACTTGAGCATTGAGGCCTAGGTAACAAGATGCAATTCAGTGGTGTGAAAAGTAAGATCCTGCACCTAGCTAGGAAAAATCAAATGCACAGATATAAAATAGGCATTACCTGGCTCAACTGCATGAACAGAGGGATAGCATCAAGAACACAAAAAGTGATAGGACTGTTTTACACTGCACTAGAGATACCACTCTTGGAATACTGCCTCCAATTCTGGTCACTATTGGTAAAAAAAATAAATAAATCTGAGACCTTAGAAAGAGTGCAGAGAAGAGCAACTAACTAGATAAGAGTCTGTAGGATAAATGTACGAGGAATGGATAAGGGAAGGTATGTCTAGCCTAATAAGGAGAAGAATTAGAAGCTGTGGTGGTGCAGTAGAATGCAGTATCGCAAACTAATTCAGTTCACTGACAGGAATTTGATCTTTACTGGCTCAAGGTTGAGTCAGCCTTCCTTCCTTCCTAGGTTAATAAAATAAGGACCCAGATTGTTGGGGGCAATATGCTGACTCTGTAAAATGCTTAGAAAGTACAGTAAAGCACTATGAAGCAGTATATAAGTCTGAGTGCTATTGCTATTGCTAATTAGGAATGACATGATAACTGTCTTCCAGAACATGATGGGCTGCCCAGAGAAGTGGGAGTCAACTTATTCTTCAAAGTTCCCAAGGTTAAGACAAGAAGCAATGGATAGAAGAGAGAGCTCATTAGAGAGCTTTACATCTCTCACTATCAAGGCTAATATACATAATTCATCAAGCTCTCCTCTATTATGTGGTTTTCTATTCCCACAGCAGGAGCTGCAGAGATCCATTAGTAGTATGCAGAGATGTGAGATGTGCTCATGTGCAACTTTATTGTGGCATTCCCATTTGAATACCACAGCTGTGTCACACTTGGCAAGAGTCACTGGATTAGCCCTTTGGTTTCACTATCAGTCTGCAGTCCTCCATCTGTTTGTTTCTTGGGCTTTTTCATATATGCTGCTGCAGGAACTGTAGTGGAAGGCAGTTGCAACTGCAGTGCTTTTATATATCCAACATTTTCTCTATTTTCCAAACTATCATGACCCAGTGGCTCTTCCTTCTACCCATTCTAAGGTTTTCTATTCTATATTTATCAATCTATTCAAGCAAATTATTTTTCTGGCAAATACATGTTCAACAAGAATAATTTTTAAAACTCTGAAGATAAGGAAACTCAATAAAATCTAGTGAGACAGTCTGATCAGTATAAAATGTGAAATATGAAAACCATTGTTTAGGATACTAGCTATAGCAATCATCTATACTTTAAGTGATAATTCTGGACAAATCTACCAATTTTCAGCAGGAATTGTCACATGGGCCTCCAAGGTCTGAGTGTCACATTCATCCCAAGATTTCAGCTTGTCCATGCCATACCAACTTTAATATTTAATGTTAAATATTGATTTACAATTATTCTAACAATATGTAATAATGAAATACTGTGTTATTGTAATTCTTTAAATAATGTTGCACGAAAGTATATCTCTCCAATTATACATGAAGAACTTTAATATGACAATGATAGCTAGAGAATTATGTCCAAGATTTATTCTAGAAAGCAGTCACATTTTTTAATGTAATGAAGCAGCCAAACTTTTTTAGCCAAATTATACAAGGAGAAAAAAAAATTATTTCCCCCCCTAACCTAAAAAATAGCACATGGATTTAACTCAATTAACTGCTTTATGAAGGTTTAAGTAAAACATTGCCAAGCTTTTCAAAATCCTGTTACTCATCCACTAGAAGAGTTAGGAGTTCTAGTCCTCCCTTAGGAATGGAACCTCTCTAGCTTAGACTGAGAAGTAAAAAAACATGTATCTATCAATCAGTGCTGCACTATGGTGGTAGATTATGGTCTATAACCTTCATTGATTCAGACTGATAATAAAAGGATTTGCTTCATGTCATGAAATCAATGGCAAACTAGTCATATCATTATCATTTAAAATTGATTCCCATGTAATTTCGACTCTAACCCTCATAATATACAGAGATTGGATCAGTCCAGTTGAATAGAGAGGTACTCTGGTTTGGAACTGTACATACCCATAATATATACACCAGGGAAAATGTAAGTATTTCATAATGTGAGGCAATTGATTACAACAGCAAATTTTGGACCAAAAAGTTGTAATCCAATTCATTTTATTAATGTGTCTAATTAATTGCTTCACATTCCATGTATGTATTTTGTCTTTGTTCAGTGCCTCTCTTCCTCATGCAGCAAGACTTTAATGCTAATTAGTATAGGAAAAGAAAGGATTTATGAAAGCCAAATGAGAACAAGACAATCTGGATTCTATAATGTTGGCCATAATGAAGAACTACTGTGTAGAGCAGCAATCTCCAAACTTTTGGCAACAGGGGCTGGTTTTGTGGAAGACATTTTTTCCATGGGGTATATATGTGATGGTTTTAGTTTCACTCACTTGCCTGCTGCCCACCTCCAGCTGTTTGGCCCGATTCCTAATAGGCCATGAACTGGAACTGGTCTGTGGCCTGCAGGTTGAGGACCTTTTGTGTAGAGTGTATATATAACTTTTACCTCATAATTCTCATATTTAAAATTAATTTTATTTTAATTTTCTATGGAAGGCTTTCTTATAGACACGACTTAGACCTACCTTTCCAGTTAAACTTTTTGTCACCCACTGGAAAGCTCACCAGCAGGAAATTAGAGTATTAAGTGTTAGCTAAGGTGACCAGACATCCCACTTTTTCAACAATTTGTCCCACGTCCCACGGTGTTTTAAAAAAGTCCCGATTGGCGGGAGAATGGGTTTGCTCACCCCGCCCACTCCCAATCTATTGTTGCCTCCTAAGTCCCAGCTGATGGCTAGAGGGAAAAAAAACTATTTAAATTCTTGCTGCGGGACTTCAAAGGGCTGCTCTACAGCTGATCAGTGTTAAACGAAAACAAATGAGTAGACCGATGCCTGAAAAAATAGAAAAAACAGCCCCTTTCAGCTTCAGCATAGGTTAATTACCATAAGTTGATTTGAAAGCCTCCCGTCTCTCAGCTGATTTGCTCTCAGCTGTTTTGGGCAGGGGTCTTTTTCTAGCTGCAAAGAGTGCTGCTGGAGCACATTATTTTTTCTCCTTGTGCAATTCAAGCTGAAAACGAAACCGAAAGTAAAGCAGGTTGTTGGCTTTGCTGTTTGCTTGCAACGTTGGAAAGGCAGATTTCTTTTTTCTCATCAAAAAAAGTAGGTGCAAACAATGGGAAATTCATGGCAAATGGCAAAAGAGGAGAGTTGAAGATTTTAAAACACAAAAGAAAAAGCTCTATTTAACTAGGGAATTGTAATAATTGAGATACTATTAATTGTATATTGTGTTGAAAGCAGAAATGGTTAAGTTGTGGTTTGGAGGAATATATGGGGGAAATTATTTGGTTTATTATTATTGGTAAATATAATTAATTGATTTGTAAGAAATTGGATTACATGGAAATAATTGGAATATTCATGTTCATATTGATTAATATACAAAAAAGATAGTTATATAACTAATTGATTTATATTAAAATGTTGAATTTGTATTAAACAACTGTAATATTACATAATTAACCAATGTGAGGATGGATATAAAAATAGATGACAATGGGAAGGGGTATAATATAGAATAGAAGTGAAAAATTGAATTTGATTAAGATTAGAGATGAGGATGAAGGGTAATATTGGTTTTTTTAAAAAAAATAGATGAGGAATAAATATGGCAAAAAGGAAATATAGAAATTGTAAATTTAATTGAAATGACTAAACACTGTTTAAATTTGTGAACCGGCCAAATACTCTGTTCAAAGAAAAAACATTGTATGTTTGTATGTGTGTTTCTAATTATTGCTATTTATTCATATTTGTTCTCTTTTATTCTTTAAAGTTTAACAATTCATTCTTCATCTTAATATCTTTATATTTGTTTGGGGTTGGTTTTCTTCCTTTTCATCTTTTTTATTGCACAGCAATCTTTCTCCTCAAACCTACCACCTCTCTCTTTTCTTTCCTTTTTACTTTCTCTTCCCTCCCCTCTTCTCCTCCCTACTTCCTCTTCCTTTCTCCTTCTCCTCCTTTCTTCCTCCTTATCTTACCGTCACTCCTACGCTAATTTCCCTTCCCTTCCTTCATCCCTCATCCCTCTCTATCCTTTTATGCACATGGACTACTCAGAGGGCTGAAAAAGTTATTTTTGACTGGTCCTCGCATTTTTGACCAGTCCTCGAACTTACGACTGTCCTCACATTTTACCATGGTGAAGAGAAGCAGTTATGAAATGAGTGACATGTTTGTTAAGAATGCTACAATGGACATAAATGATGACCAGTCATAAGAGTGAAGACCGGTCAAAAGTGTGAGGACCTGTCAGAAATCACTTTTTTCAGACCTCTGGATAGTCCTTTTGTGCCCTATCTTATCACCATGGTGAAGAGAAGCAGCTGTGAAATGAGTGACATGGTTGTTAAGAATGCTGCATGGGCATAAATGTGAGGATGGTCATAAGTGTGAGGACCAGTCAAAACAGGTGAGGACCTGTCAGAAATGACTTTTTTCAGCCCTCTGAGTAGTCCCTATAGAATAAAATAATACTATACATAATTTTTTTTATTTATTATATTTGTAAATTGTACTTATGTTGAAATTTAAAAAAATATATTACAATATTATTTTTGCGTTCTATGAAAATTTTTGTTGCTCCATATAGACTAACTTTTTAATCAAGACACCCCCCCACCCCCCATCAATGGTGTCCCTCTATACCAATGTTAAAATCTGGTCACCTTAGTGTTAGCAGAAAGATTTCAAATTCTTTTATATGAGGATGATATGGCAATACTCTCACAAATGCAAGGGAGAATTTAATTACTCTGACATCAACTGGGAAACAAACATTGCAGAGAATGGGAGATCAAACATATTCTTGACATGCTTAGGTGACAACTTTGTCATACAAAAGGTAGATGAGAGAATTAGAGGGACAGCTATATACCAGGGATGAAATCCAGCAGATTCTGACAGGTTCTGGAGAACCAGTAGCGGAAATTTTGAGCAGTTCAGAGAACCAGTAGTGGAAATTTTGAGTAGTTCGGAGAACCGACAAATAACACCTCTGGCTGGCCTCAGAGTGGGGTGGGAATGGTGATTTTGCAATATCCTTCCCCCAGGAGTGTGGAGGGAATATGGATTTTGCAGTATCCTTCCCCTGGAGTGGCGTGGGAATGGAGAGTTTGCAGTATCCTTCCCCTGCCATGCCCACCAAGTCACGCCCACAGAACCGGTAGTAAAAAAAAATGGATTTCACCACTGCTATATATTAATAATAATATACTAATAGGGTCGAAATGGTTGAGGAGTAGAAGTTATAGGAACTTTGTAGGAGAGTGACCATGTTATATTTGAATCCACCATAATGCAACCACAGTAACTGAACCAAGTCACGTTAATGTTAAAGAATTTAAGAAAACTGACTTAAATTGTAACTTACTAACAGACAAATTAGGAAAGATGCCATGAATGGAAATTCTGAAAGTAAAAATACCACATTGGGAAATGTGGAAAAATGAAGTATTGAAGGCCCAAACAAAAACAATATCACAGAGAAAGAAAAATAAAAGACACCAGAAGAGACTAGCATGGTTACACAAAGTGTTCTCTGTCAAATTGAGGGACATAAATAAAAATTGGAAAGAGGGACCCATAACTAAAACAGAATACCAGCAAATAGCCCAAATCTGCAAGGATAAAACTGGCAACTAATGAAAAAAACAATTTAAGAAGTTCCTTTCAATATGTAAAAAAACAAGAAGAAAGTGAAGAAAATTATTGGTCTACTAATGGAAGTAGATGGCAGGAAGATAACAGAGAGCAGGAAGAAAGCAGAAAGAAAGCAGAAAGGAGCTGCTCAATTCCTTCTTCACATCAGTTTTTACACACATGGAAGAAAAAAACCCAAACTATAAAACAGCCACAAGGGAGATAGAACAAGACAAAATAGACAACGAATTAATAAGAAAATACACATCTATCTAGTCTACAAATTGAGGGGTCCTTGGTACTCTCTGAGCTTGCTTTTTTTCTGGCAGACGTTTCATTACCCTAACTAGGTAATATTATCAATGCTAGCAGAGCAGCAAGGACCCTTTATTTCAACCCTGGGCTACATATATTCTCCTTTATTAATCTACAACTTACCTGAACCAGGGGTGGGTTCTACTTATCTTTACTACTGGTTCGCAATGGGATCGCAAGGCCCTTGCTTCTGTGCATGCGCAGATCGCTTCTCATGACGTCAGGGTCAATAGGTGGAGCTCTCGTTGGTTTTACTACCGGTTCTATAGAACCGGTCTGAACCAGGGGCAACCCACCACTGACCTGGACCAGATGATTTCAGTGCCAGGGATCTACAGGACCTAATCTCAGAATGACTGAATGTAGCCTTTCAAAGCTCCAGTAGACAGGGAAACTACAAGAGGTCTGGAAAAGAGCTGATGTGATTCCAATCTACAAGAAGGGGAGGGGGGAGGGGTTGGATCTAGGACATTTTAGGCCAATTAGCTTGACATCAATATCTGGGGAAATCCTGGAAAACATAATCAAGTGCAGGATTTGTAAGCATGTAGAAACAAACAAGATGACTACTAGAACCCAGCATGGGTTAATAACAAGTCATGCCAAACAAACCTTATTGCCTTCTTTGATAAAGTGACTAAATTAGTGGACCAGTGAAATGCTAAAGATAGAATCAAGATTCAAAAGGATCTTGACAGACTTGAGCATCAGGCGTCATCTAACAAGATGCAGTTCAGAAAAGTTGAGAAAAGTAGCGTTTCCTGCACTTAGGCAGGAAAAACCAAATGCATAGGTACAGAATAGGTGGTATGTGGCTCAACAGTAAAAACTCTGAAAGGGATTCAGGTATCCTAGTGGACTTTCACTTGAGTATGAGCCAGCAATGTGCTGCAGCTATCCAAAAAGCCAATGCAGTCCTAGGCTGCATCAAAAGAGGGATAGCATCAAGATTATGGGAACTTTATATCGCACTACTGAAGTCATAATTGGAATACTCATACAATTCTGGTCATCAAGATACAAAAAAGATGCTGAGACAGGGATGCTATTCAGTAGATTCTGACAGGTTCTGGACCAGTAGTGAAAATTTTGAGCAGTTCGGAGAGAACCGGTAGCGGAAATTTTGAGTAGTTCGGACAACCAGCAAATACCACCTCTGGCTGGCCCCAGAGTGGGGTAGGAATGGAGATTTTGCAATATCCTTCCCCCCAGAGTGGGGAGAGAATGGGGATTTTGCAGTATCCTTCCCCTGCCATGACACACCCACCAAGCCACACCACGCCCATAAAGCCATGGCCACAGAACTGGTAGTAATTTGAATTCCACCACTGTGCTGAGACCCTAGAAAGTGCTCAGAGAAGTGCAGCAAAGATGATAAAGCATCTTGAGACTAAATTGTATAATGAATGGTTGAGGGAGCTAGGCATATTTAGCCTTTCAAAGAGAAGGATTAGAGGGGGTATGATAATTATCTCCCAGTAATTGAGGGGCAGTCACAGAGAAGAGGGGATTGACTTATTGTCCAAAGGGCAGGACAAATAGTAATGGGTGGAAGCGTGTTAAAGAGAAGTCCAAGCTAGAAGTACGCAAAAATGTTCTTACAGTGAGAACAATTAATCAATGCAACAGCTTGCCTCCTAGAATTATACATGCTCCATCACTGAAGGTTTTCAAAAATAGACTAACAACGACTTCCGCTTCCGGTCCCGCGGGCGACGGACACTGATCGGGCTAGCTCTGGCCCCAGTGTGTGATCCCCCCCATCTGGAGGCCCTTTGGGCCAAACGCCCCAATCTTTGGGGCGTTTGCCGTTTGAGGGCGGCTCGCCAGGGGTCCCCTGCCTCACATCCAGGGGCCGGGAGGCCGATGCTGGCGCGCCCGAGGCTCCAGAGGGGGTGGGAGGCGATCGGCGGCCTTTTCTGAGGCCGCGGAGGCGCCACAGCGCCTGAGGGGACCGGCGTTTACTTACAAAGCACAGCGGACAAAGCTGATTGACTGGAGATTTGAGCAGGCATCCTGGAGGTGAGAGGGGGGGGTTGGAGCTTCCCCCCCCCTTGTAGCTGGAAAGGTGCCGTGGCTGACAAGCAGGGGGAAAGAAATGGAAGGAAACCCCTTACTTTGTTGACTTTTCTTCTGAGGATGGCTCTATCAGAATTTGTTGGAGAGGTCTGGTGGCCTCTCTTCCCGGTGGTGGGCTATGGCGGCGGTCCGACTTCCTGCTTCTTTATTTATGATTGAAGACAACATTCTCCTCTAAGGCTTCCTGTTTGACCTACTCTATACTCCGGACTCGTTGCTCCTGTGAGCGCCCACTGGTGGATATTTGAAAAATTACACTGACTGTCAATCCCTCTTTCCTTTCTGGAGGTTTGTCTTTTGATTTTTCATCTTCTACTACTGCAAGATGGCTAAGGGTCATAAATCAACAGCAGCTGACATGGAAAAATTTTTGGAAAGACTGGCGAAATTGGATCAGAAGTTGGACAAGTTGGATGATTTGCAAAAAGGATTATCTGAAATTAAATCTGAAATGACACTTATGAAAAAAGATTTAAATGATGTTCAACAGCTGGCAGAGCAAAATAAGAAGAAGATGGGGGGTCTGGAGGGGGAGGTACGGGCACTCCAGAGGGTGGAAGAAGGGAGAGGAAACGCAATGCTAACTTTACAATTGGATAAGATGTCTTATTTTCTCAGGTTTCAAAACGTGGAACAACTTGACCAAGAAAATTTGAGAGAAGTGATGGTTAAAATGTTGGGTGAATTTCTAGAAAGAGATTTGGAGTCCATTGGAAGGGATGTGGATTTGGTGTATAGAGTAAACTCACAATTTGCAATTTTACATAGTTTACCAAGAGAGGTTCATATTAAATTTGTAAGAAGGGAACTGAGAGATGAGATATTGAGAAAACAAAGACTGGGGGTGCTGGTGTACAGGGGCAAGGAGGTCACCATCCTGAAGCAGATTCCCAGACAGGTACGAGAATCAAGGAGAAAATATTATTTTTTATCAAACAAGCTGTACCTTAAGGGAGTAGGTTTTAGGTGGTTGATTCCGGAGGGTTTGATGATTTTTGGGGAGGATAGTAAGAAGAAAATTAATAACGTAGCGGAAGCTAAGGCTTTTTTTGACCAACATAAATCCTTCCTAGATGGAGAAGATACAGGAGCCAAAGAGGGGGAAGTATTAGATGATCAGGGAGCGGGGGCGGACAGAGCTGTGGCGGCCCTGGGGGAGGGGGGAGGCCAGACCATGGTTTTAAGAGCGAGAATCAGAAAATGAAGAAAGGAGGGGAATTCATTATTTAATGTCTTTTACTTGATATCTTTTTTTTTCTCTCTCTTTTTATTGTATTTTGTATAACACTTTGGCTATTTGCTTTTTTCTGTTTACATAACTTTTATACAACCTGGTTATTTGTTTTGATTTAACATAACAATGTCTGTTGTGTGAGAACTTAAAAAAGAGAATAATAATTGAAATATCTTTCTACAAAGATATTGAAAATTCAACATATTGTAAACTATAATACTGTATATTTTTAACCAATAAAAACTTTTTACAAAAAAAAAATAGACTAACAACTATTTGACTGGGATGGTATAAGGTCTCCCGCCTGGAGTAGGTTTGGAGTAGAAAACCTCCAAGGTTCCTTCCAGATCTATGATTCTATGTTCTATGGACAATTAATAGCCATGCAGTCGAACAATTTTAAAGTATAAATATCTAGGAGTTGTTTTGCAAAGGAAATCAAAGGTTTGAATAATCTATGCCACTTTGAAGGTGCAAAAGAATTCTGCAGTCATTCCAAGATTTTACAGATATTAAGAAGGAAAATTAACTCCAGTAGAAAATATGCTGTTTCCTGCCAAATCATTAATATGAATGATGTATGGAATCCATTTTCACATTTTATAACCAACAGATTCAATGAGCTTTCCTGACGGCTATAATATGTCTAAACTGTAACTGAAACTGTAAGCAGGCTTGCCAAATAAATCCCAACCTGGTTCAGGATACTAACAACTAGATCAGAGTTACTTTAAACTTCAGTGGAGTGCTCCTGTTGTTGTTAATGAGTAACTATAAAGATGACAATTAGTTTGCGGAAAAAACATTTATTACCAATGAGTAATATATACACAAATTAACTGGATATTTGATGACATGAGAATGCTGATATGGATCACTGGAAAAAGCTGGGTCAAGCCTTAGACTTCTGTCACTCATTGGTTGAAAGTACTATTGGTGCCCTGGCCAATCTATGTATTACTAAAATTCTTGTTTCTGTTTCTTTGTAGCCTTCAATTGGGCAAACTGAAAATCATAGGGCAACAATTTTTGAATCAGTGTACTTTCAATGGGCTAATTTACAGAATTTGTCCAAAACCCTGTACCCATGATTCCTATGGGATTGAAATTTGGCAAAGTTGTGATTATATATGTGCTGCTGTGCTGCCATGGTCAGCCAGTCATGTGATTGTTATTTTGTATGCTCCCTGCCAACTTCTTATAAGGAAATGAGGAAGACAGCAGGAAGTCAGAAATTGCTCCTGTTCCACTTGTTATTTTGCCCATCCATGGTCATTCTGTTTATTTGTTTAGAG
The DNA here is from genome assembly GCA_012654045.1 of Ptyas mucosa. Lineage (NCBI taxonomy): Eukaryota > Metazoa > Chordata > Lepidosauria > Squamata > Colubridae > Ptyas > Ptyas mucosa. The sequence continues at coordinate 4,726,975 of WNWU01000125.1, forward strand.
GAAATACCTCTAAAATGGAACGTGACTTGTCTAGTTATTTACAAAATCTTCTAAACTACCCTTTTTATGATGAAGCCAGATACAGGATAATTCCACTTACTAAAAGGTTTAAAGAGGAGTCCAGAGAATTTTACCTTCACTTATTGTTGAAGGATATAGCTGCTAATATATTGATACAAGTTGCAAGATTTTGCTCTGAACATGAACAAAAACATATGTATCTTATAGTTAAAAAATCAGCAGAAGTAGCAAGGCAAAATTCTACATTGTGTTCCACTTTATTTACTTCCCGTTTTATTTTTTTAATTTACTACTTATGTAAACATAATCAAGGATTGTAAAGTAGCAAAAAAAAAAATAAAAATAAGGTTTTATAGTTAACAGATTTAAATTAGCTTCTAGTTTATAATTTTTATGCTATTTTAGCAATACCTACATATATATATATATATATATATATATGTGTGTGTGTGTGTGTGTGTGTGTGTGTGTGTGTCTTCTTAAGTTTTCGCGGGTGTGTATATGCAAAAAATTAAAATATCCGGTGTTTTCCCGTGTCATTGTAAATAAGTTAGTTAAAATGTTTAAAATGGGATTTTAAACAGAATTTTAAACATTTTAACTAACTTATTTACAATGATGTGGGAAAACACCCGAGATTTTAATTTTTTGCATATATATCTATATCTTTTTCTTTCTTTTTCATAGGTTTTATGTGCATTTCTCTCTAGCCAGGTTCTACCGACATAAGCCAAGATGTTATGCAGCCCTGGTTCTGAGATTTCACAGAATATATATATTTCTGTTTTTCCTTTTTTACAATGATAATTGATCATAATGTTTGTTCCATATTTTCTATCACCTATTATTTTCTAATAGCAACAATCTAACATGATTTTGAGTTTCAGTTTATACAGTTAATTTTAAAATAGTTTGTCATATTACATAGAATTCAATTAAATCTTATAAAATAGCTTGTATAGGATTGTGTTTGTTTCCTAAGGAGCATAATTATGGGAAGAGCAATAAAAAAGAATATTACCTTTTCATTATTTTCTACCTTACGATGCAAAATGCTTTCTCCATTGCTTGAAAGAGGCATCTCAGTTTTTTCACCACAAAGCACATTCTCTGCAATATGAATGTTTGGTGCCAGGAAGGTAAATTCATTCTTTCTGGATTCTGAGGAGAGGCAAACCTGGTAGGAATAAGGTAGAGTCCCATCTTGAAAATTGGGTGGAAATATGACCCCGGCTGTGGAATGGGAAACGGGAGCAAAACATGGTAAGAAACTAGAATTCCCTGATTGCCTGAATTTGATAGCAACAGCCAGAATCACTGACAAGAGGAATAAAAATGACATCACAGCTAAGGCCACCACCAAATAGAACTGCAAATCTGATTGATCCTCTGAACTCTTCATCTGATTTTTCATCTCTGGAAGGGCCTCCTGAAAGTTCTCAGCAAACACCAGGTTCAGAGTGACAGAGGCCGAGAGAGTCGGTTGTCCATTATCCTTCACCAGAAGGACCAGTCTCTGTTTCACAGCATCTCTTTCCAAAAAGGTTCTAGCTGTCCTGATCTCTCCCGTATGGGAGCCAACAGTGAAGAGATCTGGTTCTGTGGCTTGAATCAGCTGGTAGGAGAGCCAGGCGTTGTGTCCAGAATCAGCATCCACAGCCACCACCTTTGTCACCAGATAATTTGCCTCAGCTGAATGAGGGACCATCTCAAAGAGGGAAGAGTCCTTGGAGACTGGTGAAGGGGACAGGATTTGGGGGCTGTTATCATTCTGATCTAGGATAAACACTCTGACTGTGACATTGCTGCTGAGAGGGGGACTCCCGCCATCTTGGGCCTTCACCTGCAGCTGGAATTCCCTGAACTGCTCATAGTCAAAGGATCGCTGGGCATAGATGATGCCAGTCTCAGAGTGAATAGAGATATAGGAAGAGATGGGAAGTTCTTCAATATTGCTGGTGAGGATTGAATATGTGATGTGTGAGTTTTGATCCACATCTGGATCAAAGGCTTGAATCTGGAAGATGGAGGCACCAGAAAGATAGTTCTCTGGCACATAAATGCTGTAGGAAGCTTTTTCAAAAGCAGGAGCATTGTCATTGATATCAGAGATCTGCAGCAAGATGGTTTTATTTGCGCTCAGTGGAGGGGTTCCCTTGTCAATGGCTGTGATTGTAATATTATACTGAGATGCTTTTTCTCTGTCCAGAAGTCTGTCTGTCATGAGCTTGTAGTAATTTTTAGATGATAGTAACTTAAATGGCAAATTACTTTGCAAATAGCAAGTAGTCTCTCCATTATCACCAGCATCCTTGTCATTTACACTGAGGAGAGCAATCAGTGTTCCAGGAAGTGAATCTTCAGGAACTGGACTGAACAGAGAGGTTAGAGTTGTCTCTGGGGGATTATCATTCTCATCTAGAACACTTATTTCAATATTGGAGTGTGCTATTAATCCGCCCCCATCTTTTGCTACAACTGTCATTGTATATTGTTTTATTTCCTCAAAATCCAGTAGGGCACTAAGAATGACAGTTCCTTTAGCAGAATCCAGGCTGAATTTGTCCTTTGCAGTTGCTGGTAAATTGCTGAAATGATATGTGATTTGGGCATTTGTCCCTTCATCTTTATCAGAGGCTTCCACCTGAAGCACAAAGTATCCAACTGGAACACTTTCTTTCAAATTAACTGTATATGTATCTTGAGTGAAAATGGGCGGGTTGTCATTGGCATCAGTGACCTTAATCCATATATGGGCAGTTCCAGTTTTCCTTGGTTCACCCCCATCCAGGGCTGTAAGGATCAAGTGAAGGCTCTGTTCGCTTTCCCGATCAAGGGGTTTCTGCAGCACCAGTTCTGCATATTTAAGCCCATCTTTTCTTTCTCTAATGTCCAGGGCAAAATGGTTATTTGGACTCAGTATGTAATTTTGGACAGAATTGAGACCAACATCTGGATCTTCTGCCGTCCCTACCTGAAATCTTGTACCTGGCAAAATTTGCTCACTTGTTTCCAAGCTGATATTGTTATTGTGGAATTTGGGTGCGTTATCATTAATATCCTGGATTGTCACTGATATATGGAAAACATTCAGAGGGTTTTCAAGTACTACATCCATATTAACAAGACAAAGAAGAAATGCATCACATAGTTCTTCCCTATCAATCCTGTCATTCACATAGAGGTTTCCATTTTTGGCATTGATACTGAAATAATGCATTTGACCTACAGAGACAGCATTCAAATTTCTCCTAGACAGCTCTTGGATATTTAGTCCCAAATCCTTGAGAAGATTCCCTACTACAGATCCCTTAGTCATCTCTTCAGGTATTGAAAAGCCAATTTCTTCTGAAGCAGTACAGCAGGAACATGATAATAATAAGAGAAGCAATACTTGCCTTCTGGCTGCCCTTCCATTGTCTTTGTTCTTTCTATCCATACAGCTGTCTGCAGTTTCTGGCTTCGCCCCGCAACTAGTAGTGATCAGTTGAAATTTCCTTACAGTGCAAGAAACCTATTTATATAAAAATTAGCTTCTTCTTATCTTTTAATTGTTTAGACTGTAAATATTAGATTTATATTTTTCTGTAGTCTGCTGTTTGCCCATTATGTGCAACACTATAGGAGAAAAGTATCAATGAAACATCATTGGCTCACCAGCTTTTCTTCCCATGCCACATTGTCCAACAGTGACACTCTGAGGATCAGTTAGAAAATTGCATTGAATAGTTTCCTATCCAATTTAAAATAGAAATGCTATTTCACTGTGATTGTTTGTCTCATAAAAATAAATGTATTTTGAAAATACGTTTGAATCTTAATTTTAAGGTATTATTTTATTTCTCCATTTGTTTCTTCATATAAGCCACTGAATATGACTTTAACTTTCATATTTTCATATTACACGGAATTATGTAATTCTAACAATGACGGTTATTTGGATTATGTGAATTTGTGCTTTTTTAAAAAGGACCTATCAAAATGTAATTAAATGAGGCTCCTGAAAACATTATGTCAGCACTGTCACCTTAAAAGTTAAGGTTCTAGCTTCTCTCGCTGAGAAGGCTGAAACATATTATTTTAAAAGTGTAAAGGAGGTAGCTGTATTAATCTGCTCCAGATGATAAGGAGGAAGATTTGAATGGGCAGTGACCCTGATCCACAATCACTTATGCAAAAATGAATTACCATATTTTTTGCTTCATATGACACACTCCCCCCCCCCCAAAGTGGGTGGAAATGTCTGTGCATCTTATGGAGCAAACAATACGGGCCACAGCAGAGGGGTCCTTTTACAGTGCTGAACCCCACCTCTTCTGTCTTTGTCATTGCCCATTTTCCTCCTCTAAACCTAGGTGTGGTTTATGGTCATGTGCATCTTACAGTGCGAAAAATACAGTAATCTGTACAAAATGGACAAAACTCTACATTAGTCTTTTAAAATTCTAGAATCTCATACTCTATTAAACAATTTTTATCTAGCTATTGATCCCTGTAAATATGTGTGTGTGCGCGCACAAGCATGTGTATGTATGTAATGCAAAAATACTCTTTTTTAGATTAGAACTCAGTATCCCCTTTGGAAGATGTATTGCTGATTCCAAAAGCAGCAGCACTGAAAATACCTCTTTAAAAATATTGTAACTCTGGAACGACTTCCGGTGGCTCCGCGTTTCGTTGAAGACACCTAGGATTAGGTGCCCATTTCCTCATTTCGTAAGAACCCCCGAACAGCTGTTCAGCGCTGTTGGGAGGTTCAAAAAGGTTCTCCCCGGGCAAAGGGGAGACCGAAGAGCAGGCTGGTGGGGGTAGAGCTCCCCAAAGCCCCCCAGGAAAAATCCTGGGGTGCGAAGAAGAGGAGCTCCCCAGAAACCAGACAAGCAGCTCCGGACCTGGAACGCCTCTGCTGATGCAGAGCGAAACGACGCGACCACACCAAGCAACTAAAAACATTTGGGGTAATATTCTAAGAGTCTGAATTTTGAAAAAAAATTTTTTTTTCTCTGAATTGAAATCATGAAGCTGGCTAAGCAGAGCAGGAGAGTGTAAATTGGGACTGTTTAATCTTTAACTCCGGGTAAACTGTCAGAAAAAAATGGCGTCTAGTGAAAGTGATTGTTAGAGCCTGTTACATTTGTAGCAGACAAAGACCTACAGAAAAACGCTTAGACTGGAACCGGAATGGGAATAAAAGCTGAAATAATGGCTGAAGCTGGACTTTTAGAAACAAAAGATATTCAAATTGAAATTGCAAAGATTTTTAAAGAACTTTCAGACACTATTATTTCTAATTTGTTGGTTTTAAATGAACAGAAGTCTGATAATGAAGTGTTGTTGGGGAATCCACAAGACATTATACAGCAGAGTTCACAGATTGAAATGCAAGCTGCAGGGATCTGTATGCTGGGAGATTTGGTTCAAATGGAATCTGTGGTGGATATTTTACATTTTTCTTTGGAAGAACAGCAACTGAATAAATTATTACAAGAGGAGGATTTATTTGCTAATTTGAGGTCTGCCACACAAAGGAAGGATCTGCTGGACTATACAAGCAAGAAATGGTGGAAACAGGACTACAAATTCAAGCTAAGGGACAAGACAACAAACTTGAAGGGATTTTTTATGACATTTCAACCTCAGGGTAATTTTAAGAAATTGTCAGGAGGGCCAGAAGGAGGGGGGACAGAATTGTGGCTAACAAGAGATTGGAAGAAATTTAAGAAAAAATTGCAAGACTTTTATCTTTATGGTTTTAAAGGTTATGGATGTTTCATAGGTATAAAGGATAATGCTCTATTTTTTCTTTTCCTTATTACTATAATGGTTAAATTAAAGTATGATGGTTACCGTCCGGAAGGCTGGGGATTTACATTTATAATGATTTAAGAAGTTTTATAGATTTTTTTCTTTTTAAAAAAAATAAAAATAAAATAATAATAATAATAATATGAGATATAGGGTTTAAGGGGTCTGCCTTTTTTCATTTTCTTTCTGGGAAAAATGTTTAATTTTAATAAGTTAAGGAGATGATTAATAATTTTAGTTTTATTACTGTTGGAAATGTAAAATAGTAAATGTATAATTTAAAGTTACTCTTTTAAAAGGTTTAAGGGATTTGTTTTTTTTTCCTGGTGAAAAATGTTTAATTCTAACAAGTTAAAAAAATGGATAATAATTTTAGCTTTTTTATTGTTGGAAATGTATTATTTTAAAAAATCCCAACAAGTATAAGGGTTTAAGGGGTTTGCTTTTTCCTTCCTTTTTTCTTTTGTTTTCTTTTTAGTGAGAAATGTTTAAGTTAAAAAGAGGGATAATAATTTTAGTTTTATTACTGTTGCAAATGTCTAACTTTAAACTTATTCATATATATATATATATACACATGTTTGTATAATTTTAATAAGTACAAAGAATGAATAAAAATTAAGGTTTTAATATGGAAATTGAAAAGAAGGTGTGGGAGGAAGCCAGGAAATCTGTTTAGGATTTTGTTTTTGGTTCTCATTTTCTTTTTTTCTTTCTTTCTTTTTTACTGGTGTTTTTTTTCTTTTTCTTTCTCTTTCTCTCTCTCTTTTTTTGTTACTTGTATTTCCAGGGAGGTTGATAAAACTTAATTAGGGGAGTTAAAGGAGTTATGGGTAATTTTGAATTTTTTTTTTAGTAGCTTATTTTAGTATATGTTTATGTCTGTTTGTAATACTCTGCTACTGCTTTGGGAAGTCAAGGGGGTGGGGTCGGGTTGGATGTGTGGGGGGAAAGATTTTATATAATGTAAACACAATTGAGAAGTCGGGGTTGTTCAAATACCACTTTAAATTGTATTCAAACACAGGGGTAAAATTTGGAATGTAAAAGTGATGTAAAGGTATTTTATTAAAAATATGAAAGGGGGTGGGGGGAGGGGGGGAAATGTTTAATTTTGTTTGTAAAACTTTTTAATAAAAAATATTGTAACTCTGATAAAACATAATGTATGCCTTTGCAAGCTTTTTTATCTTTGAAAATATTATAATAATGTGGCTCCATGCTCATTTTGATAAACTTTCTTCTTTTTTATGTTCTGTTTTATAGACAACAAAAACCAATAAAATTTATATATTTTGAAATATTCTTGAATAGTATCATAATAAGAATGCAATTGGATATATCATGGGAACATGCTAGAACAGTGATGGCTAACCTTTTTGCCATCGCGTGCCAAAATCGGGGGGAGCGTGGGGGGTCGCAGGTGTGTGTGCCCACATCCATAATTCAATGTGCCCCGCCCTCCCACGCATGCGCACGTGACTCCCCCCCACACTTCCCCCTGCTTTTGGCATGCAATGACCCGGTGGGCCCGTTTCCCCCCCCCCAGGCTCCAGAGGCTTTCTAGGAGCCTGGGGAGGGCAACAACAGCCTTCCCCATCCCCCTTGGAGGCCGGAAACAGCCAGTTTCCCAACTTCTGGTGGGACTGGAAGGCCTGAAAATCAGTTGGCTGATGCACGCTGGAGCTGAGCTAGGGCAACTCGCGTGCCCACCAATATGGCTCCGCGTGCCACCTGTGGCACCCGTGCCATAGGTTCGCCATCACGGTGCTAGAACATGCCAGTTTACTAGAAATACAAAACAGACATTAAAATGGAACTGGTAAAAGTGAGTTCTGCATTCAGATTCTGCTTGTGGATTTCTCATAGGCAGCTTGTAACCACAGTAGAAATGTTCTTATCAAAATAGCAGAAAAACACATATAGATGCCTTTTTGAACATTAAATAACACAACTACTCCAAAGGCTGGACATTCTGAGTGACCGACATCATGTAGTAAAAGTGTGATATAGAGTTTCATAGGATTATAAAATTATAAAGTTGGAAACTTTAGATTCATTTTAGATTATTAAGTTAAACCTCCTGCTCCAGAATCCAAATGAAAGTATCCTCCACAAATAATAGCTCAGGTTTTGTTTAAAAATATTCAGTATAGGAGAGTCAATCAGTCCTATTGTCAAATTGCTCTTACTGTTGGAAAAGTTTTCATAACATTCAAAGTCATTTTTTTCATAATTTAAATTCATTATTATGGAAATGTTAAGTATTCTGCCATATGGGACAACACAGTACTGACCTTGGGGGTCTTCTATATGACAACAATTTATGTACTTGAAGAGTGCTCTCATATCCTCTATCAATCTTCTGTTCTCCAAACTAAAGATTTTTAGTTCCTTCAGACTCGCTTAATACTATTACATTTCTAGTTCCTGAACTTCCTCAGCACCCTTCTTTAAAGCAGTTCCAGTTTTAATACTTCTTAAATAATGGTGTTCAGGGCTAGAAAAAGTATTTGAGATAGATTGTAATTAATGCAGAATAAAGTTGAATAATACCTTTGGTGATGCAGATAAAATGGCATTTGTCTTTCTTGCAGCCACATGACATCACAGTTGGTTTAGTAGTAAAAACACCAGACTAGAAAGTGAGAAACCATGGGTTCTCATCCTGGCTTAGGCATGAAAGCCAACTGGGTGACCAATTCTTTCTTAGCCCAGCCCAACCCACCTCATAGGGTGGTTGTAGTGGTGGGTTGCCCCCGGTTGGGACCGGTTCGCAAGAACCAGTAGTAAAACTGGTGGGAGGCTCTGCCCACTGCCCCAGATATCATCATAGCCAATCTAAAAATAGTCAATGTACTATTTTCAATCACACAAAACTCCACACTCCCAAATCATCAAACTCCACATTGTTTTAGGCTTTACAAAATATAACTATTTATCTCATTAAATATAATATTTAGAGATATCTCACTAAATATAATATTATTTGCAGTAATTTTTAAAGATAACCATTTCAGCAATGGGGGCTTAGCACTTTCCCCATTTTTTCCTGTGCTAATTGATCTTCCATGGTCCTATTTTTAGAAGAAGAACATGACTGATTTTGATCAAACTTCATTGATTTCTTTCTTTATAGCCAAATTAATGAATGCTCATCAATGGATTCTTTTGAAAAGACTGTACACTGTAGTTATATTATATTCTTTTTGTTCCCTCCTTCTCCCAACTTCTATTAATGGCAATATTTGTTATTCTTTTTAATAGATGGAGAAAAATATCTGTTCACAAAGTTTATTTCCACATTCAGTGGCTGTTCAGGTTATGTTCTCTTTGCTTATTTTATTTTTCCTGTTGAAAGAGAAGTCAAAGCTCTCTACTGAACCTTATATTAGAACCTTATATAGCATCTCCAAATCTCATACACCTTTACAGATACTTTACAACATTAGCAAGGTAAATATATAGACATAAGCCCTGATCAAGTGCTTAAAGAAACAAGGAAATAGCTTCTGATAGGGTGGAGATGGTGCAGCATGCAGAGTTCTGGCTCATGCATACCCACATAGATGAACACATGTTCATGCAAAGCTGATCTTTGCATTTTCAGCTAAATTCAGAGGGAACAGAGAAAGAAAGGGGTGAAAGAGAAGGATCCACGGTGGCGCAGAGGTTAGAGTGCAGTACCTTCCATCCTTCTGAGGTGGGTAAAATGAGGACTCAGATCATTGGGGGAGATATGCTGACTCTGTAAACTGCTTAGAGAGGGCTATAAAGCACTGTGAAGCGGTATATAAATATAAGTGCTAGTGCTATTGCTATCCTAGTACAAAACTTTTCTTTCACATTTCTTTCACATTAATTTGTTACATACAGAAATATTTACTCATCTGAGTTCTTTTCTCCAGTCTGAAGTTGACCAGCAGGCACAAACATACTGCAGATAATCCTCAACTTACAATTTGTTTAGCGCCCATTCAAAGTTACAACGGCAGTGAAAAAGTTATCTACAGCTGGTCCTTGCACTTACAACCATCACAGAATCCACAGGGTCATATGATCAAACTTCAAGTGTTTGGCAACTGGCATGAAGTAGTTATGACCGTTGCAGCATCTCAAGATCATGTGATCACCATTTGCAACCTTCTCAGTCACTTCCGACAACCAAAGTCAGTGGGGGAAGATGGATTCACTTAACAACCACATGATTCACTTAATAATTGCAGTGATTCACTTAACAACCGTGGCAAAAAAGTTGTAAAATGGGGCATGGTTCACTTAACAACTACCTTGTTTAGCAGTGGAAATTCTTGTCCCAATTGCAGTCATGGGTTAAGGACTATCTGTACCTCAATGGCTAGTAGATGAAGAAATACACCACATTTGTTTTTGGATGATTTAGTAGATGGATTTTGCTTCACTTGAAAGTCTGTGTTATATATGGTTACATTAATAATTTTCCTCCGTATCAGAATAGGTGAAAACAGTAAGTGAAAATCCCTGCAGTTTTTCCTTAGGAATACCATTTTAGCCACTGAGATACTAAGCTTGTATCTGCAGTGATCAGGCTGAAGGTTAAGGATCACTCAAAAATAAATATAAAGCTTTATTTAAGATGAGAAACATCTTCATAATGTCTTTCCTTCATAAGGAGAATAAGTAAATAACTGATATTTTCTTGCTCTTTCATTCTGGCGAGCATATTTATGCACAAGAGAAATGGTTTTTGACGAGAACAAATAGTTTATATGTGTGACAAAGGTATCTTCATATGCAGAAAACAATATTGAAATTTTGGTGCAAAATACGGAATGAATTGTATTCCTTCTCCATCAGTGATAGCCAGAGATAAAAGCAAATATAATAGTATCGCACAATGTTAAGGAATCCAAATTTAATTAAGATAGCTCATCTGGACTTTTGGGAAATCCTTACTACCTCAAAAATACCTTCAGCAAAGGATTACCTTATGTATCTTTCTGTAGAAACAAAAGAGCTGTCCTGATCTCACTAGTAAGGAATTCAATAGAATTCTGATTCAGGTTCATTGCCATCACCAACTGGTAAGAGAGCTAACCATTCTGATCAGAATCCACATCTATTGCCACTACTTCAGTGATCAGATAATGTGTATCAGAAGATTGAGGACCCAGCTCTACCCCAGTTCAGCCTCCAGTGGGAGGGTTGGATTATAAAATCTCTGGAACTTTGTCTTTCTTATCCATGATGAAGAGAGGTATTGACACATTGGAGCTGTGCCTTAATCAGGAATTGAATTTCTTTCATTCTCTCATAACTGAAAGATAGCATGCCATAATTCCAATCTCAGAATTAACAGAGAGTAGGTACAGAAAAGCACTGAACCACTGTGATGAAGTAGGTTATTCTGCAACTGTCTCACTCATTTGCCTTCGCACAGGAAATATGGAGTCCCCTCTAGCCCTCCCCCCAGTTGTTTAAATAAGCAGTGTAAACTGATTGCAGAAAGTGGAGAGAATTGTCATTTTTGTCCAAAATCTCAGCTGCAATAACACTAAATATCAAAAGTGGAGAAATACCAGATCTCCAAATAATAACAGTGATATTGTAAACTGCTCTTCCTGTATGAAAACTAACAATTACCATAGGATCTTGCCATTTGAAAAGGAAGTTCTTGGGAATTGAACATCTGATTTCTGCATTGTCTGGCCAAGTCTTCAGTCTTGCAAATTTAGAAAGATTATCACAGTTATGGATGGATAATTTTTAGGGATGGAAGTGATCCATAAAAAACACAGTAGGGGTTGATCTGCCCAATAAAGCTTCATCATCCAGAATTTGAACATCAATGTTATAATGTACAGAATTTTCATAATCTTAATTTCCTACAATTTTCATTTCCCCTGTATTTGCATTCATGTAGACTATTTCAGAAACTTTAGCTGTGATTTTTCTAAATATTTAATTTTTTGTTGGTTCCTTTCTTTATTATTATGAAATGTTAATATGATTATTGTGGCTCTAAATATTTACTTTATAGAAATATTGGCTAAAAATAGGTGCATTATCATCAACTTCGATCACAGTAAACTGAACTTAACAGGCTCTCCAATATCACATGCCATGAGAACAATATTGTAAATAAAGATTTTTTCATGATCCAAGTGCTTTATCAGCATTGTTTCAATATATTGTTTATCATAAGAATTGTATATTTCAATATATTGTTTATCACAAAAATTGTATATTCAGAAAAAAATATTTACTGCATTTGATTTTGTGCATCTGCACAGAATTGTCTCCTAAGGCAAAATCTTGAGCGTTTAACAATGGAAATTTGCAATCCAGTATTGTATTCTCAATAATATTTGTTGCTAGCTTCTCTGGAAGGCAGCCAATGTCACAGTGAAGCAGTGCAGACAAGCAGTAGCTCCGCGGAGTCCCACTGAATTCTTCTAGCCAGGAGGCTCTGCAGGGCCAAAAGTCATCCTGTAGGGGTGATGAAGACAGAGGGGATGCTTCAGTGGTCACAAGGAGAGCACAGTCTCCTCGTTTGACCTGAAGAAAGCCCCTTTAACTGGCAGAAGAGAAGATAGCCATTATGGCTGAACTGAAGCTGTGACAGCTGAAATGGAAGACAAGAAAGGAAAGATCCTGTAACAGTGTGCTTGGTCTGGGTAAGAACTTTCTAACTTTTGCCATGGAATTTCCCCTAAAAAACACCCCCTTTGGAAAATTATTGGAAAATATTTTTGGAGTTATTTTATTTGCAGCAAAAATGGAGAAAAAGAGTAACAGTGACACCTACTGGATAGGGAAGACATCATAGAGCTGAAAAAAGTGGAAGGAGTGAAAGTTGTTTAGTCTACAAATTAGCTGGAATACACTAAACAACACCTGCAAATTGATTGTACTTGGTGTTTGGAGACAGATTGTGAAAACATTCAAATCTTAGAACCTTAAGGATTACAAATATGCTGGACAGTGTGAGAGTGGGAAACAGCTTGGATTTGTTTTGAAATCAACTGAAGGTTGCTAATGGACTATTTAAGGGAGTAATTTTGTGAACTGCTCTAATATTGGCTTTCTTGGTGTGATGAATAATTGGGACATTGGGATCCGGATAAATTACTGAGTAACTTCTAAATTCATTAAAATAAGGCAAAATGGTACAGCAGGGGGAAATAAATGTATTATTAAAAGAAATATTATTGTTGCTCCAAGGTACGCAGGAAATGATGACAAGGAATCATAAGGAGATAATGAATTAATACATGACATAGTTGTGAGACCAGAAAATTATGATCAAGTGACACTGAATAATAAATATGAAATCCAGGAAGTAGAGGAGAAAATAGAAAGAACAGAGGAAAGGACAGGGGAGGAAAAATGACAAAGGATACAAAAAGAAAAAGAAGAGATAGTAAAAGCTGATGAAATAGAAAAAGTAAATTACACTTTAAGAGATCAAAAAACAGAAGAGGATACATGGAAAGACACCCCTGAAGTGAGGAAAGGCTCATTGAAAGGTCTACTGAAGGCTCAACAGAATGAAGAAGTGATAGAGAGAGATAAAATACTTAGATTAAACAAGAATGATATAAGAAGATATAAGACCCCAAGGGAGGAATATGGGAGATGTGCCAAGAAGTCAATAAGAGATAAGATAGATACAAAAACGGGCAAGAGATGAGGATAGAGGTAGAATACAATCTAATATAGGAGTTGTTCTATTAAAAATTAGTATAGAGGTAGAAACTAGAAATGAGGAAAATATTACTCTTTAACTTCAGAACTATTTTATTAATGGTTAGAAAAAAGAAGCAGGAGTTGGAAATTTAGAATCAAGGAGGATATGTAAACAAAGATGAAGTAATTGTAATTACATAATGAATATTAAATAATTAGGATAAGTAAACACTATGACTTGGAGGATAATGGTTATAAATGTGATGTTTACATGATGTTTATAATGTCGGATAGTATAAATTGATTATAGAGAAAAATGAACAGAGCATTTAATTAAACAATGGAAAATGTTTAATGAAGATAAGTGAAGACCATGGCAAATAGATTTTGAGAATAACAGTCATAATCTTTTTATGTGTATGTAAAAGAGCTTGTACCCAGACAGTACACTGCTATTGTGAATATCGAAATTTTATATATAACAAAGAAAATTGTATAATAATAAAATAAGAAATGGAAATAACCTTTCTCATGTAATTATCTTATGCATTATATCACTAATATTTTGTTAAAGATGTTATCAACATTTTACTAACTGTTCTATACAATAATAGAATTTTTCCCAAGTATTATTGTTGTGACCTAGGCCCAAGTAGTTATTACGAGACACAATCAGTCCTAAACAAACATATTTTATTAGAACAGCTGAGAATGAAGTAATTAGTCCAAATTAAATCCAAAACAAATTCTTCATATACAGTTCTTTGGTCTTATCACCAACCTTTGTCTTATTTGGCACTCTGCCAAAGGCTTTTCTTGGCAAAAGTTCAGAAGCAAGAGATGCTGACAAGAAATAAAATGTAGCAACGTTGCTTTCCTACAAAGATCC
>WNWU01000125.1:4767883-4788385 GCA_012654045.1 Ptyas mucosa
AGCGGCGCTCTGAGTCTCAGATGCAGAACTGCAGGAAGCATCTTAAATACATTCAGATTCCCCCCCCCCCCATTTTGATTATTTTGATTGTGATGGAGAGCTGTATCTGTAGTGCTTATGGTAAATAATGTGTGCTTACAGGGATTTTTGTGTACTTTTATCAATAGAACAAGCAATATTTCATCTGTATACCAAGATAGCCACACTTCCTTTCTACAGCACTCCTATCTTTTTTGAAATCCATTATTCGGTGACCCTTCCTTTATGATAATCAACATCCCATAAAAGCAAAATGTTTGCAGATTTCTGAGTGTTTCAGGGCATTTCATTGGGTTAAAAGTAGAGAATGGTTTTTTGGAAGAAGGAAAAGTATCCAAAAGCAAATGTTTAAATCATGAATTATGTAGTTTAGTCACTAAAAGGTTGTTATTGATTAAATACATATAACTGAATCACTATATTGGTAGTGCCAGATTATACTGACTTTTCATGAAGAAAAGAAAGATTGTTGTGAAATTACAATGTAATCTATTGAATGGCATTTTGCATCTAAAGTAAACTGAGGAAGAACACCAATGCCAGTGTCTAGAAATGCTGTCCCTGCTATATGGCCTATGGTGATTTCACACATTGTATGTTAGGGCATTTGGCTCAATTAGTAATTGTAGAGTACACAGAAATTTGCAGCTGAAAGTGATAGTATTATAATATATTTCATTACTGATTCAGTGAAATTAAAACTTTAAATTTAGAAATGTATATGTATGACACTACAATTCTATTCATAAATATATTTTTCCTGGTGAAGGATTTTTAATAAATTTTTTCAAAGTGTTCATTTGAACTCTCTAAAGGCTTGGCACTGTGATGTAAGACAGAATTCCTCCGAATTGAAGCTGCTATGCACACATTCAATGGGGGAAAATGGAAATTATATCCCTTAAATACAGGATAATGAAATATAACGATTTTCTTGAGCTTGGAGTCCTGTTTTCATCATTTGGCATTCTAGCATATTGAGGAGTGTTGCCAATGCTTTGAATGAGTTTTAGGAAAGTTGGTTGGGTTATTTTAAATTACTTTTTCAACTTAATCCTTAGTTTTTTTGTTCTCACTTTATAAAGATGTAGAAGAAATGAAGTCATATTCATTTCTTGTCATTAAATTAAACTTTATTTATTTAAAACTGAATATTATAAGGAACAGGAGTGATTTAGATCTTGCCAAAGGTCATCTAAAGCAGTGTTTCTCCACTTATTCTTCTTCTATTCTTCTTCCACAGCTTTAAGATGTGTGGATGTCATAATTCCCTGGTCAGCATGCTGGGAGTTGAAATCCATACAGCTAAAAGTTGCTGAGGTTGGGAAAACACTGCTTTAAAGTGATAGAGACTTTCTGGTGACTAATCATATTATTATTTGTGGCCCATCAACAATGTCTGGAAGGAAAGAATGGATGATTTTCTTACTCTCAATCCACTGCAGTGCAATCTCTGCCTGCTCCATGTTAAAAGTGGTGTTTTCTGGCTTTGGCAGCTGAAGTCCTGCAATCCAATTTGTCTATTGGGGTTTAGTTTTTGCTAGGAAGACCCCTTTATTTCAAATGGCTACTGCATGCAGTGACAGGAATATTTCGTCAACTGGGTTACAACAGTGTGCTGCCAGTCCAAAGCTGCATCAAGGAAGGAATAGTATCAAGATCAAGTGAAGTGTTAGTACCACTTTACACTGCAATGGTAAGACCATACTTGGAATACTGCATCCACTTCTGGTCACCACGATACAAATAATATATATAATAAATGCTGATGCTCTAGAAAATGTCCAGAGAAGAGCAATAAAGATGATCAGGATTCTAGAGATTAAACCATATGACGAACACTTGTGAGAACTAGGTATGTCTAGTCTAGCGAAGAGATGGACAAGAGGTGACATGATAGCACTCTTCCAATATTTAAGGGGATGTCACAGAGAAGAGGGGATCAACTTATTCTCCAAAGCACCAGAGGGCAGGACAAGAAGTAATGGATGGAAGATTATTAAACAGAGATCCAACCTAGCATTAAGGAGAAATTTCCTGTCAGTGAGAACAATTAATTAGTGGAACAGCTTGCCTCCAGAAGTTGTGGGTACTCTATCATTGGAGATTTTCAAGAAGAGATTGGACAACCATTTGTTGAGCAGAGAATTGAACTAGAAGACCCACAAGGTCCCTTTTAATTCTGTTATTCTATGATTCTATTAAACAATGTAGCATAGTGGTTCGAGCTCCTGCCTAACCTGCAAAGGACGATTTGAAACTCAGCAGAAACATTTTTAAAAAACCTATTTTTCTTCTTCTGAGAAATCCAATTTTCCACTAGGCTTTTTAAAGCCACTTGTGCTATACAGAAATGCTGGAGCTGCTGCTGTGTTTTTCCCCAGTTCACAAAGAATCCAAAGGAATAAGTATTGCAACTGGATACTTACCTAATTGGGCTATTTGGGAGCTAGGATGAAGTTGAAACCCTCCTACCTAAATGACAAGAACTATGAAATGGTACATTGGTATTTTTCCCCCCTAAAAGGTGCAGTAAGGAAAGAAAAATGTAATACTAATCTTAAAATTCTGTGAAGTTTCAAACAAGTGACATTCTGCGTGTCAAGCAAATTTCATAACCACCACAATAGTGGGAAAAAATCCTATAACAGAAGTTACACCAGACAATATTGAACCAAATGAATTATAGGAAAAATGCAATAAAATAGTTGGTGTGTATATACTTTCTACAGTATATATAAATTTAATACCTCTGATTCATACGATAACCATAGTAATAAAAAAGTGAATTAGGCAAATTCTTAAATTATTACCCTTTTAAAGTCATTTTGCCTTTTTATGATAAACAAACATAAGGTTTTTCTTATTTCTCAGCCCAGCATTATGTAAATACCTCTGTACATGTGCTAGATAAAGAGCCTTGGATAATACAGTGGTCTAAAGCCCTGTTATTAACATCAGCTGCCTGCAATTATTGCAGGTTCGAATCTCACCAAGGCTCAAGGTTGACTCAGCCTTCCATCCTTTCTAAGGTAGGTAAATTGAGGACCCAGTTTGTGGGGGCAATAAGCTGACTTTGTATAAATATACAAAAGTATGAAGGCTATTGCTTAGTGCATTGTAAGCCGCCCTGAGTCTCCGGAGAAGGGCGGCATATAAATCAAATTAAAAAAAAAAAAAGATAAAGATTTCTTCCAGCCAGCTTGACTCCTGGTGAAAAGCAGAGATGCTTCTTTATAGGCAGATATTTCCTGTCATTGTTGCCTTCTGGATGTATTTCAATTTCCATGTCTAGCCTATAACCCTATGATATCTTGGTAGTTTCCTATCCAATTATTAACTCAACCCTTCTTAGCTTTTGGTGCATCAGCCACTGAACCAAAATCAGCTGTATCTCGCACTACACTTTAGTGCAATGCTGAATATTTTTACTATTCATTTCTACTATTGTTATTTGAACTGATAGAAGAGGATTTCTTTTGATGAGAAAGAACATATCAAAGAAATATTTATGAGTGAAGTATGATGCTCCTATGTTTATTTAGTTAAAAGTATTCAAGATACTTGAATGATACTTGTATGAAAAACTGTTCATTATAAAATAATCTGTTGAGCAGTTGCAGCATTTGTGTTTTTTTGCACAGCAAAGAAGCATCAAGAGCAAACAGCAGTACTGGCTAATACCGCAATGAAAATAAACATAAGTAGCATCCAAATGAAAATAAAAGTTAAAAATTCTGAAGCATAATTTAAAGGAACAACCAAGCATTGCTATCAATGACCAATGGAACATACTACCAATTGGCCGTTCTTATGAAAAGGTTCCATTTCATATGCAATTTAAATGCATCCCCATTTGTTTTTGCAAATAGAATAAAGAAGCTCATTCTGTGCTAGCATAGTCCATGAGGAGTATGGGACACTGATGAGAAACATTCTGATAAGAATTCAATAGAGACAAATGCAAAGTTCTTCACTTAGGAAACAGAAATCAAAGCAAAGCAAAGCACAGAATGGGTTGTGTGAAGATGGTATTGTAATACTTGACTGCAAACCACATGAATTAGCACTGTAATGTAATGACAAAAAAGACAAATGCAATGTTAGCTGCATAAATAGAAATAAAACTTTAAAATTGCAGGAACTAGTTTTTAAACTTTATTTTACATTATACAGATCTGATCTGGATCTGATTATGACACAATATTGTAGGGATTCAAATAATGGTGGGATTCAAATAATTTAACAACTGGTTCGCCCAGGGTCAGGTTGGCATGGGCCATCCCCATCCTCCAGCTCCACCACACATGTGGGACAAGCCTCCCACGATGGCCAACCTGACCCTGGCTGAACCGACTGTTAAATTTCCACCCTTTGCCAAAGGACTGTTTCTGAGGGTGCTTGTCTGCATGTTGGTCTTGCGGCTGTTTCAGCCTTTTGGACACGGCTCCTTTAAGAGGCGAAGTTTTTGAGGAACGGGGAGGGGGAAGAATTGGGGGGAAGTGGGGGGAATCCCTCCACTTGGAGGGATCCAGTGGAGGGATTCCCCCCCCCTCCATGTGGAGCTGAGTGCAGGGGTGTTGGTTAGTCTGCAGGCAAAAATGAGAGAGGCAAGGAATTAAGTTGGCAGCATGATAGAAGCTAGGCCCAATGTAAGGGAGACTGCGGGGTTAGTTTGGCCAGGCAAATTATTACTCCACCCATCCCCCCATTATCAAAGTGGATCCTGGATGACGCTGTGCTGCAATGAAGAAATGAGCAACGGAGTGGCTGGCATGAGGGAAGGAGGAGGAAAGCGGCCTTCTCTTTCCTTCATGCCGGCCGCTCCATTGCCCGTTTCCCCATTGCAGTGCAGCGCAGCATCCAGGATCTGCTTTGATAGTGGGGGGTTAGTAATTTAACAACTGGTTCTCACAAACTGTTGCGAACCAGCTGAATCCCATCACTGGTTCAGGATGACTAAAAATAGGTTCTGAGAAGAGCTAAAAGAATGATCAGGGAATTTACAAGTTAACCAGTATGAAAAGAGATAAAAGTTTAGGCTGGGAAAGAAATAAAATCCCTAATTATATATTTAGCGCCCTGTTTTTTTACTAAGAACAAGTATGAATAATTAACAATTATAAGAAAGTAATATTGAGAGGAGAGGAGAGGTAATACTTTTCAAATCCATGATAGGATGTAATACAGAAAGAAGTCAGGACTTTTCCCCCTGAGCACTTGACGGCCGTGACTGGGAGGATTTTTTATCAGGTTCGCCTGATTCGCCAGTTGCGTCCCTTTCTAGATTGGGACTCCCTATGCACAGTCACTCATGCCCTCGTCACCTCTCCTCTAGACCATTGTAACGCTCTCTACATGGGGCTCCCCTTGAGGAGCACTCGGAGGCTCCAACTGGTGCAGAGTGCAGCCGCGCAGGTGGTTATGGGAACGACATGGCGTTCCCATGTAACACCTCTCCTGCGCGAGCTGCACTGGCTCCCGGTGGTCTTTCAGGTGCGCTTCAAGGTCTTGGTTATCACCTTTAGAGCGCTCCATGGCTTAGGACCTGGCTATCTACGGGACTGCCTACTACCACCAATAGCCTCCCACCGGCCAGTACGCTCCCATAGAGAGGGGCTCTTCCGGGTGCCATCGGCCAAACAATGTCGACTGGTGGCCCCCAGGGGGAGAGCCTTCTCTGTGGGGGCACCTATGATCTGGAATGAGTTCCCCCCAGAGATACGGATGATCCCAGATCTGCGCACCTTCCGTTGCGCGCTTAAGAATTTTTTATTTCATCAAGCTGGCCTGGCCTAAATCTTTTCCCCTGTTTAATGGAAATTTTAATTTGTTTTTAAATTATTGGGTATTTTAAATTTGTCTTAGCCAAATTATTTAATTAGCTTTTATTCTACTTTTAAATTTTTGTATCCATGTGTTTTATTCTGTGGCTGTTCACCGCCCTGAGTCCTTCGGAAGGAGGGCGGTATACAAATTTAATAAAAACAAAACAAAACAAAAACCTGTCATTTTGCATGTAGCACATGCAAAAACACAATTTTAACAAGGCCATTTGCAAATTGATTTTTTAGAAAGAGCTTTCCAACAGAATCAGTAGTTTGACAATTATGCAGAGATGTTAAGGTTAGTGCCTTTCCTTTTCTGTGTTCAGAAACAATCTAGAGTGCCATCTATCTGTCTTGGACCCAGCGTTCTTATCATCTTCATAAATGTTCTAAATGAAGGAATAGACGGGGAGTTCATTAAATTTGCAGATGACATGAAGCTGGGGAGAATTCCTAACACTGGAAGATAGACTCAAGATTGAGAAGGATCTTGACAGACTTGACCTCTGAGCCTTATCCAATTCAGTGGCCAGAAAAGTAAAGGTCCTGCACATAGGATCAAATGCAGAGATATAGAATAGGTGGTACCTATTCTAGTAGTCATTACCGTGAGAGGAATCTAGGTGACCTAGTGGACATTGCTTAAGCATGAGCCAGCAATATGTTGCAGCTGCCAAAAAAGTTGTAGGCTGCATCAACAGAGAGATAGAACAAGATCACAAGAAATGATAGTACTGTTCTATACTGCTCTAGTGAAGCCACACTTGGAATACTGCATCCAGTTTTGGTTGTCATGATACAAAAAAGATGCTGAGAAAGAGATCAGAGAAGAGCAACAAAAATGATAAGAGGTCTGGAGACTAAACCAAATGATGAATGGTTAAGGGAACTAGGAATGTCTAGTCTAACAAAGAAAAGGATAACAAAGATCCAGATTAGGAGTGACCTGATAGTTGATTTCCAGTACTTGAATCACAGAAATGAGGGGCAGGAGAGGAAGTATTGGGTGGAAGCTCGTTAAAGAGCGATTCAACCTCAAATTAAGGAGAAATTTTTTGACAGTGAGAACAATTAAGCAATGGAACAGCTTGCCTCCTTGAGTCACAGGTATTCCACCACTGGAGGTTTTCAGGAAAAGATTGGACATCCAAGCCCAGTGTAGTATAAGGTCTCCTGCCTTGGGCAGGGCATTGGACTAGAAGACTTCCAAGATCACTTCCAGCCTTATCATTCTATGATTCTATCCTGGATACTTTAGTTTAGATGTCTACATTCAGTAGAAGACAAGATATGAAGGCAAAATTCTATGACTGTTGCCTTTAACCAGGAATTTAATTCTGTGTTAGTTTAATTACACATTTTATATTATAGTGCCTAGTTCCACGCTTATTAACTTTGCATGACTACAGCACTTTTGATGGGAGCATGAGCACTACATTCCATTTAATTTTTTAAAAATTTTAACTATTATATGGGGAAGCTCTTTGTTCTAGAAACATTTTGTTATAGTAAAATATAAGATATATTTACTTGTCTAAATTAAGTAACATATAGTGGCATTGTGAACTATAATATTAGAAAAGAGTGTAGGAGACTGAAGAATGAGTATTTTTAGACAGAGAACAGAAAATTGTCAAATGATTAATCTAAATGAAACAGATCGGCATATTCCTAAAATCATTATGACATAAGGGAATTTCCTTACCTGGTATATTTCCTTAATAGGTTTGAAATTAATCTATCCAACAGTAAATGAAATAGTACCTCAGAAAAATGTTTTGAAAAGTACTTAAATCCTCATTATAAAAGGTATCATTAACTTAAGTAGAAAAAATACTAGTTTAAAATTGTTTACTTCATAAGAACACTTACTATCTAGATCCAAGAAACTAAACTTAATGTGATAATTTCTTTTTAAATATTATGGAAATCTTTAAAAAAGAAAACTTACCTTGCTATTGTATTCAGTTGGACAATTCAAATTAATTATTCCATTTTCTGTGAACGGTAAGTTAAATTGCTCAGTGAAATATTGGAAAGAAATATAATTTTAGGTGTTGGAACAGTAAAATAGAATACAATCAGCTTCTGAATAAACTAGTGTACGAGTATGCTGCTTCTTAGGGAATGGATTTATGGGGTTTGCAATTAATTGATATTTACCTTCCTGTTATTTTCCAACTCAGGATGCAAAATGCTTTCTCCATTGCTTGAAAGAGGCACCTCAGTTTTTTCACCACAAAGCACATTCTCTGCAATATGAATGTTTGGTGTCAGGAAGGTAAATTCATTCTTTCTGGATTCTGAGGAGAGGCAAAGCTGGTAGGAATAAGGCAGAGTCCCATCTTGAAAATTGGGTGGAAATAAGACCCCAGCTGTGGAATGGGAAACAGGAGCAAAACATGGTAAGAAACTGGAATTCCCTGACTGCCTGAGTTTGATAGCAACAGCCAGAATCACTGACAAGAGGAATAAAAATGACATCACAGCTAAGGCCACCACCAAATAGAACTGCAGGTCCGACTGATCCTCTGAACTCTTCATCTGGTTTTTCATCTTTGGAAGGGCCTCCTGGAAGTTCTCAGCAAACACCAGGTTCAGAGTGACAGAGGCCGAGAGAGTCGGTTGTCCATTATCCTTCACCAGAAGGACCAGTCTCTGTTTCACAGCATCTCTTTCCAAAAAGGTTCTAGCTGTCCTGATCTCTCCTGTATGGGAGCCAACAGCGAAGAGAGCTGGTTCTGTGGCTTGAATCAGCTGGTAGGAGAGCCAGGCATTGTGTCCGGAATCAGCATCCACAGCCACCACCTTTGTTACCAGATAATCTGCCTCGGCTGAACGAGGGACCATCTCAAAGAGGGCAGAGTCTTTGGAGTCTGTTGAAGGGGACAGGATTTGGGGGCTGTTGTCATTCCGGTCCAGGATAAACACCCTGACTGTGACGTTGCTGTTGAGAGGGGGACTACCACCATCTTGGGCCTTCACCTGCAGCTGGAATTCCCTGAACTGCTCATAGTCAAAGGATCGTTGGGCATAGATGATGCCGGTCTCAGAGTGAATGGAGATATAGGAGGAGATGGGAAGTTCTTCAATGTTGCTGGTGAGGATTGAATATGTGATGTGTGAGTTTTGATCCACATCCGGATCAAAGGCTTGAATCTGGAAGATGGAGGCACCAGAAAGATTGTTCTCTGCCACATAGATGCTGTAGGAAGCTTTTTCAAAAGCAGGAGCATTGTCATTGATATCAGAGATCTGCAGTAAGATGGTTTTATTTGTGCCCAGTGAAGGAGTTCCCTTGTCAATGGCTGTAATTGTAATATTATACTGAGATGCTTTTTCTCTGTCCAGAGGTCTGTCTGTCATTAGCTTGTAGTAATTTTTAGACGATGGAAGAATCTTGAATGGCAAATTATTTTGCAAATAGCAAGTAACCTCTCCATTATCACCAGCATCTCTGTCATGTACATTGATGAGAGCAGTAACTGTCCCAGAGGGAGAATCTTCCAGAATGGGACTAAAAACAGATGCAGTTATAATTTCTGGCACATTATCATTCTCATCAAGGATTTTTACTTCTACTTTACAATGGGTCATTGATCCACCTCCATCTTTTGCTGCTACAGTCATCACATATTCTGAGCTTTCCTCAAAGTCCAATGATTCCACAAGAGAAATCATTCCACTGGTTGAATCTAGGCTAAATTTCTTATTTGCACTCAGTGGTATATTGCTGAAATAATATCTAATTTGTGCATTTGAGCCTTCATCTTGATCTGAAGCTACAAGTTGCAGCACTAGGAACCCAACTGGTAGGTTTTCCCTCAGATTGACTGTGTAGACTTCTTGGGTGAATATAGGTGGATTATCATTGGCATCAGTGACATTGATCCATATTTGGGCTGTTCCAGTTTTTCTGGGTTTTCCGCCATCTAGCGCAGTAAGTGTTATCTGAACTGTTGGTTCACTCTCGCGATCAAGTGGTTTCTGCAGTACTAAATCTGCAAATTTGTTTCCATCTTGACTCTCTTTCACATCCAAAGTAAAGTAGGAATTGGTGCTAAGATGATAATTCTGTAAAGCGTTTGTGCCAATGTCTGGATCTTTTGCATTCCCAAGAAGGAATCTGGTGCCTATTTGTGTTGTTTCAATTATCTCCAACTGGATTATGCTACTGAGAAACTGTGGAGAATTATCATTAATGTCTTGTATCTCTATTTTTAGATGGTAAATATGTAACGGATTTTCAATCACTAATTCAATATTAAGAACACACAGTGGGATACGGCCACATATTTCTTCCCTATCTATCCTGTCATTCACACAGAGGTTTCCATTTTCTGCACCGATTGTGAAATACTGCACCTTGCCCACAGAGATGGCATGCATTTTGCGAATTACCAGTTCTCTGAGACTCAGTCCTAGATCCTTTGCAAGATTCCCCACTATAGAACCTTTTGACATCTCCTCGGGGATGGAATAATGAATCTGTTCGGAGACGGCCCTGTAGGAAACCGATAAGACTAAGAGCGATAGTACTTGCCTTCGGATTGCTCTGCCATTCCCTCCTTGCCCTCGCTCCATCTCCTCTGCGATAAAGTGACTGCCTCAAAATCTCATCAGAATGCAGAATAATAAGAAACACTCTCGTTTCTTCTTAATGTCTGGGACCTTCCCGTTTCGCAAGACTGCTTTGCATTTGTGATCTGCTGTTTCCCCTGTCTTTAACGAAATGCCGGAATCCTCCTTTGGGAAGCATCTGTTTAACAAGCAACTCTTCTCCGTTCTCTTCGGCGTCCCAGTTGGTTAACAGCGACACCCTGAGGCCAAAGCCTGCAAGGGATATATTCAAAAGTACTTGCATGTTTTTGGTGTGTTCAAAATAAATGCTATGTTAAGCAACAGATTTTGGAAAAGTTGGTATTCTGGTGTTTCTTTTTTTCCCCCTGGTTGTTGTGGGTAAAATAGGAAGAATATGTGTTGGATATATTTTCGGCCTTGAGTTCTTTGTAAAAATAATAAAACTGGGATACAAACAAACAAACAAATAGGAAGAAGCAGAATAAATGGAAAAAGTATTCCAATCACTCTAAGAAATGTTCCATGAGTCTGTGTTATTTTCTTCCTTGAACGGGCATAAGAAATGTTTTTTACAAACTGAAAATTTTTCTAAAAATAATTAGAATTCCTGAATCATCAGAATTAATTTTGCTCCAGTTTGGTTTATTAAGGATACAAGATAATCTAAATCTGATATTCTTATCTTTTTTTGAGATCCTTAAATTTAATATAGTAACATTGTTCTTTTTAATACTAAAGACTTAAAATATGAGCCCTAGTTAGGAGTCTAATTCAGTAACTTAGATGCTGGCGTTTTGACTGTAATTTTAAACTGGTTGGTCTATTATCCAGTATTAGCATAAAAGCAGGTTGCCTCAATTTTGAAAATATATTCATTTGGTTCAAAGCATTTGGAGATAGGAGATCCCATTGGAACAACAAGTAGGCTCAGAAATGCATGGAATCCAAAGCAATAAAATAGAATGTTAAAAACATCAAATATGAAAGGTTTGCAGTTATGTTACACTTAAAAACCAACCAAACCTGATGTCCAAACCAAAAATTCAGCCGTATTGATATACAGAATGGTTTAAAATACAGTTGCTTGCCATGTTGCCTGAGTATTTCACAAACTGAAGTTCAGAATGTTTGGATTAAACCAGTTACTTTAGTGCAACAACCAAAAAGACAAATTCTACACCTGAGAAGTTTACATTCTAAAGTGCAGGATTGAAACAGCAGATTTATGAAGAACGTTAAAGAAATAAAGTAAGAGCAGATTAAGCACAACTTAATCAGTAATGATGTTTTCAGAGAAGTAGCCCATTTCTTTTCAATTTCTGAGCTACACTTACACGGTTCCTGGTCGTACAAGTGCAAAGGAATTGGTTGCAGGTCCTTCGATCAAAAGTTGTAAAAAGTTGCATTTCCTCAGTTATATTTCTTCCTTATCACATTTGTGTTTCTTTGATATGTTTGGAATGCATTTTAGATATTTTAACATATAAAAAAATGTGAGCAAATAGTAAAAATCTTGCAAAGAAACAACCAAGTTACTCTTATTCAATCCTAGGCCTTTTGTAGGCTTTTTTCATTCCATAATTGGAAAGCCTATTTATATACTCCTGAAGTTTAAATTAGGATACACCACCAGAAGCTATAAATTAATAGTTAAGTTTAAAACCATATATGTCTAACTACACCCAATATTTTTTTGACTAGCATGATTAATTAGTATGGCATAAGCTCTCTGTTGGTCTGCTTATCAAGTGTCATAGCGAAAGTATAAGCCCCAAAAAATTGTAATCCTTAGCTTGTACTTACTCATACTTTGCATACCCAACCTCCATTCAGTATTACTGGTATATAATGAAATGTGGTGAAGTGGGATTTGTTGTTTTGTTATTTAAATTAAATTAATATTTAGACTTCTAAATTGCAAGCTGCCTTGACAACTTTACATAAAAAAGTGACATCAGAAAGGAAGGAAAGAAATCTATTTAAAAATATTTAAATATTTAATATTTAAATTCTAAGTTGTTTTGCGTTATTATATCTTTCTTGGGGAAAAAAGAGATATCTGGCAAACTCTAATTTGCTTTTACAACTGTAACAATATTTGTAACAATATTTTTATGGACTAGTTCATAAATTAGGCTTATTCACATCACATTAATTCATATACCACAGGTGGTTTTAGATATGCTGTTATATCTCAACCCAAGTTTCCAATAGAATAGAACTGGAAACTACTACTGAAGAAGCATAAGAAATCCATCAATTGTTATTCATACTTGTAGGTTATTTGTGCTCATTTTTTGCTTTTTCATTCAAGGCATTCAACATGTTATTTGAACTCACAATATTGGGCCCCTTTCCATTTATTCCATTAAATTGAAAAATCTATGAAAAAAAAGTGTCAAAGCACTGGTAGTATGAGTAGCTCTCACTTTCCACAACTCTCTTTTTTTTAATACACAACCTGACATATGTGTATGCATGTGTGCAAACTATCTCTCTCTCACACACAGATAAATAATATATTTTCAATTAGAAGGAGACTACACTTGCTCCAAAATCTGATCCTGAAATAATTCCAATTTATAAAAGATACATTAGAAACCACTGAAACTGTAGAGGTTCTTCTGTACAATAAAACTATAAGAAACAACAGGTGAAAGAGATAGTAATATAAAGTAAAATGTATATATAAAGCAATATACCATAATATATTTTAAAGGATGGTTAAACTATAAAGGTAGTACTGATAAAAAAGAAAAAGAAAGAAAAGAAAACTCACCAAACTAGATTTAGCCATCTCAGAATTTAGGATATTAATTCCATTGTTGGCCAAAATCTCACCAGACTTTTGGTTGCATGAAATACGTTCTGCAGGTTGAACTTTGGGTGCTGGAAAAGTAATTTCATGTATCTTGGACTCGGATGATAAGCAGAGCTGATAGGAATAAGGAATAGTCCCTTCCTCATAATTTGGTGGGAATATAATGGCATTGCTTGAATGGGGAATGGGAGCAAAGCATGGAAGAAATTTCAGATTCCCTGACTGTCGGAGTTTCATCATAATGACTAGAGTTACAGTCAAGAGGAACAGAAAGGAGATCAAAGTTAAGGCCAGCACTAGATAGAACTGGAGCTCAGACTGTTGCTCTGAATCCATGGTTTGGTTATTTATTTCTGGCAGTGCCTCTTGGAAGTTTTCAGCAAAAATCAGATTGAGACTGACTGTAGCAGAGAGCGGGGGCTGCCCGTTATCCTTCACTAAGACCACTAGCTTTTGCTTCAGAGCATCCCTTTCCAGAAAGGTCCGCAGTGTCCTGATTTCACCCGTGTGGGCACCAATTGTGAAGAGTCCTGGCTCAGTGGCTTGCAGTAGATGATAAGAGAGCCAGGCATTGTGCCCAGAGTCAGCGTCCACAGCCACCACCTTTGTAACCAGGTACCCCATCTCTGCCGAGCGAGGCACCATCTCAAAGGAGGCTGAGCCCTCTGCTCCTGGAGAAGGATACAGAATTTGAGGGCTTTGGTCATTTTGGTCCTGGATGAGCAACTTCAATGTGACATTGCTGCTGAGAGGGGGAGAGCCTCCATCTTCAGCCTTCACCTGTACCTCAAACTCCCTGAGTTGCTCATAGTCAAAAGACCTTTGAGAATAGAGGGTGCCACTTTCTGAGTTAATGGAAAGGTAAGATGGGAGAGGTAATGCCTCTATTTTGCTAGTGAGGATGGAGTAGGTGATCCTTGCGTTGCGACCAAGATCAGGGTCTACAGCTTTGATGCTGAAGATGGAGGAGCTAGCAGGATTGTTCTCTGCCACATAAACAGTGTATGAAGATTTCTCAAAGGTAGGGGCATTATCATTGATATCTGAAATTTCCAGTGAGATGGTTTTCTGTGTAGAAAGAGGGGGCGTACCTTTGTCTGTGGCTGTGATTGTAAGATTGTATGCTGGGGTGCTTTCTCTATCTAGGGGACCATCTGTTAGCAGCTTATAGTAGCTATTAGCTGCTGATACTATTTTGAATGGGGAAGCATTCTGTAAATGGCAATTGACCTCCCCATTATCCCCTGAATCTTTATCCTTTATATTGATGAGGGCTATCAATGTTCCTAATGGAGAATTTTCAGGAATTTCTCTGGATGAGGAAGCGAGAATCACTTCTGGGACATTGTCATTGGCATCTACCAGATTTACTTCAATGTTGCAATGAGCTACTAAGCCACCTCCATCTCTTGCTTCTATTACCATCATATATTTCTCTGTTTCCTCAAAATCTAGCTCTTCCCTTATTGTTATAATTCCATAATGTGTCTCTAACTCAAATTTTCGATGCACGTTATCGGCAATGTTGCTAAAGCAATAGTTGATCTGGCCATTGGAACCATCATCTTTGTCTGTAGCTTTGACTTGTATTACAGTAGATCCCTTTGACACATTCTCTTTGAGGCTGATTTTGTATACTTTTTGACTGAAGACAGGTGGGTTGTCATTAGCATCTATGACTGTAATCTGTATTTTGGCTGTTCCAGTTTTTGCAGGGTTTCCTCCATCAAGAGCAGTAAGGGTTAAACTAACAGTACTTTCACTTTCATGATCCAATTGTTTTTCCAGTATTAATTCTGCATACTTATTTAAGGAGCCTTGCTTGCTAATTGCTAAAATGAAATATTTATTAATGCTTAGTTGATAATTCTGGAGAGAATTTGTTCCAATATCAGGATCTTCTGCTTGTCGAAGAAGAAATGTGGCTCCTGGTAAAGTGGATTCACTTATCTCTAGCTTGATATCACCATTTAAGAAATGTGGTGCATTGTCATTAATATCCTGGATCTCTACTGTTATGTAAAATATGTCCATGGGGTTTGCACTCACCACTTCAAAACTGATGGGGCAGAGTGCAGTTTCCCCACAGATTTCCTCTCTGTCAATCCTGTCTTTTACATACAGATTCCCATTTTCAGCATTAACGGAGAAGTATTGCTTTTTGCCTAAAGAAAGGATATGCAGGTTGCGATTTCCCACTTCTGCAATACTCAGTTTCAGATCCTTGGCAAGATTCCCCACAATGGAACCCTTTCCCATTTCCTCTGGAATTGAATAGCGAAGGTGCTCTGAGACAGTCTGGCAGATGAAAGACAATAAGAAGAGGAGACGTACTTGCCTTTTTACAGATCTGCTCTTAGCTTTGCTCCTGCCGTCCATCCCACCTGCGGTGAAAAGTGCTTTGTGCAATTCAGTAAGATGAGGAGTTTAAATTCCCATTAGAAAGAAAGCATCAAGAAGTTCCTGGGATTCTCCTATGTTTTATCTACACTGCAGTGGTTTTCTTTTCTCTGCCATGGTGGTGAGTGTCCCTCAATCCTGCTCTTTGACTGCTCTGCACTCGGTGACTGGATTGTCAGAAGGCAGGAAGCCCCATTAGATTTCCAGCTCCTTTCTGGGAACTATGTTGGCCAACAGCGGCGCTCTGAGTCTTAGATGCAGAACTGCAAGAAATGTCTGGATCTAGGCTTTTAGAAAGAAATAACAAGGAATCTTCTAAATGTAATAATGCAATGTCTTTTAAATTTCAGATTAGTTCTTGCTAGTTATGCAATAAATAAAAATGTTTTTGTTAGAGTTTTCTTCTTACAATATATGTTTAACGGAGGAAAAAAGTGTACAATTAGTATAAATATCTGCAGTATTATATATCCTGTTTGTTAGATTGTTTTCAGACTTTTTAAAGATGTTATAATATTGTCAGCTGTTTTCAGTAACAACTTCCAGAAATATATATGCAACTTCCTTAAATCAATATCGATATTATTTTAAATTCCCTGTATGTTTTTAAAGATATTGTGAAGTCATTGTGCTTATAGTAGAAGTTTATAGTAGCAGATACTATTTTGAATGGGAAAGCACTTTTAAATGGCAATTAACATACCTCATTACCCTGCCCCCACAAGCCTTATATACAAATACTTTAGATACAAATCTAAAGTAGAATCTTCAGGTATTGGATAAGGAAGGAGGCAAAAATCAGCTCTGATGCATCCATATCTAATAAGTTTGTTTCAACAGTGCCATTACCTAGCTTTCTCTAACTTTAATTCATTCTAAGCTTTTGCTTTCCTTATACCAGCTCTACACTCTAAGTTTATCTTTCTGACCTCTTCCTTTGTGATCTTTTTCATTTCTTTTTTGTGTTCAGATCTTCAGTAAGCATTTTCTGTAGCTACACTGATTTGCTGTTCTGGACTGGTCTGCTGTCCTTCATTTTTCTTCACAGTGGAATTGTTTTCAATTCTGTTTTCTCTTTTAAGAACTTATCCTGTCTTGGATCCTTTTCCTTCCTATCCCATGCAATACCATTTATCCTTGGTCTGACTATGGTTAGTTTTTAGTTTCCCTTAAAATCAAGAACATAAGCAATACATTGGCATTCCCTCAGTGTCGTGTTTTGCCTACTTCCTCAGTTAAGCCATTTCTATGAGCTAGAACTTTGACTCTTCCTTCTTTCTCTGAAGGTGAAATTTATCAGCACAACAAATCAGAAATTTCCTGGAAGGTCTATATTTGGCTGGGCCTCCCAACAATTGGAATGATTTCCATTTGTATGACTTCATGACTTTTTGAATAGTTTCTGATAATTGACCAGTTCATTCATTTTGATTTTTGAGCAGGAAGGAATATTATTAACAAATAATGCAATTTCTCCCTGCTTTCTGTTGCTTTTTTTCCCTTTTAAACAAACTGCATCCTTTAATTGCTATATTCCAGCCACTGGGTGTCTATTATATGAATTAAATAACACTTGCCTTCAGTGGTGGGATTCAAATAATTTAACAATCAGTTCTCTGCCCTAATGATTTCTTCCAACAACCAGTTCACCAAACTGCTCAGAAAGTTAACAACCGGTTCTCCCGAAGTGTTGCGAACTGGCTGAATCCCACCACTGCTTGCCTTCCTATTTTAAGGGCTCAGATTCAGTTTGTTTCCAAAATTCTGGGCATTAGTATATAGAAAATGAGATTTTCATTTCAACTTCCAAAATATTTAAGGCCTTCTAATGAAGTTGCCATGCTTTGTTCAAACACATTTTTGTCGATCCATGTGAGGTATAACCTATTTTGTGCTAGCAGTCAGACCATTCAGACCATCTTTCAAGAATTCAGACCTTGTTTCCAGAAACCAAATCTCTCCTATTGATACCATTTGCATAACCCATCATTGGCCTGAAGAACAGATTGGAAGACTGGATGATAACGCCTCTTGAATCCCCAGGTTTTTGAGCTTCCTTCTGAAAATTTCATTTTATGGTGAATCAGCTGTAGCTTTCTTTAGTATATCATTTGTATTAGCAAGAAGAGATAATTGTCAATGGGCTTGATGGTTCAGTCATATTCTTGTTCCTGACAAAGCACATGCTTCATGAACTGATGTTTCAGGTCACCATTTCTTTGTGCCCCCTTTTTAGAAATTTATATCATGATTGATTACTTCATCAAGATTACTGGATTTTATTGTTCAGACTATGGATTCTTTTAGGATATCTT
Source organism: Ptyas mucosa (assembly GCA_012654045.1). Lineage (NCBI taxonomy): Eukaryota > Metazoa > Chordata > Lepidosauria > Squamata > Colubridae > Ptyas > Ptyas mucosa. Next base: position 4,785,868 of record WNWU01000125.1, read on the forward strand.
CAGTGACACTTATTTTATATAAAAGATTAAAAAACCAGTAAACTGTTGCTTAAATATAAAAGAATTATTTAGAATAATACAACACCATATGGACAAATTACTCTCATTAATAGCTATTATTATAAATGGAGTCCCCTTTATTGAAGAATTTTCCAAAAACAGATCAGTATTTATGACACTTAGAAATTTTGCTTAACCTCCAGACAAAATAGTATATTTGGAATATATCATTGCGCAATTAACTCAACTATTTTGTGGATTATGACACTATTTAAAGAAGCCTGGATCCTGGTTTTACAGACACTTTGTTTTACAGACACTCTTACTGAAAATGGGGTGCATTATCATCATTTAATCCAGCTTCAACTCTATTTGTTGATATAGAAAAAGCATACTTCTTAGGTCTCACTAGATAATAGCATTTAAGAGAAGGGACATGGAACATGCCTACTTTATCAGTCCTGGTACAACAGGCAGTTAACCTCAAATGGAGATGGCCCCACAAATAACCTAGCCTCATGCCATGTAAGGCTTTAAAGGTGATTGTCAGCACCTTGAATTGCACCCAGAAAGAAACTGGGAGCCAGTGCAACACATACATCAGCAGTGTAATATGAGTAAATAACGGGAAGCCCAACATCACACATGCTACTACATTCTGTGCCAATTGTAACATCCTGGGGATCTTCAAGGGCAGCACATGTACAGCATGTTAACTAATCCAACCAGGAAAGGGCCACAAGCAAGGCCTCCTTATTCTGGAATGGGTACAGTTGGTGCACAAATTGAATCTTAACAAAGATTGTCACATACTCCTCAAGCAGGAACCATAAATCCAGGAGAACTCTCAAATTATGTACCAACTCTGTTTGTGCAAGCACAACACTGTCAAGAGTCAAAGGTAACACTTCATCAGACTGGGAGGGTGGAGGGTAATTATGAATCTTAGCTATTACTTTGGGCTAAATTCATACAGCAGGGGTGTCAAACTCACAGCCCACAGGCTGGATGAATCACACGCTGGCCGCTCCCACCCCTGGTTTAGCGAAGGGGGAAAAGTTGTGATATGTCATGTGATGACATGTCATTGCGAGTTGACACCCGCCATACAGCATGCCATAGTTGAAAAATTAAGGCATCAGGTTGAAAATCTGAGAGTTATAATCCTATAATCCTTAACAAAAGGCGGCATTCATTCCTTAATTTTAATAATATGTGCATCTCTTTATTCAAGTCTTTGTGGGCAATATTGCAGGTCAAAATAGAGCCTTTGATTACTCTGTATTTCTCAGGATGATAGGAAACATCGCATATAGTAAAGGAAGTTTCTTCTTCCTTTACCACTGCCATTTTACCACTGCTGTGGTGGCACAGTGGTTAGAATGCAGTATTGCAGGCTGACTACCAACAGTTTGATCCTGACCAGCTTAAGGTTGATTCAGCCTTCTATCTTCCAAGGTCAGTAAAATGAGGACCCAGATTGTTGGGGGCAATATGCTGACTTGGTAAACCGCTATGAGAGGGCTGTAAAGCACTGTGAAATGGTATATAAGTCTAAGTGCTATTGTTACTGCTGTTGCTTCTTTAATTGCTGGACAAAAGAACTCTAAAAATGCTATAGCTAAAATACCATACTTTCTTCATTTCTTCAAGAAAAGTGATATTATCACAAATAGGTCCAATATATTATCACAACTAATAAAAATCTGGTTTACTTCACTATTCCCATTAGACAGGAAATACTCTGTTGTGGTGGGATTTAAAATGGACTTTGAATCTATGTGAAATGTCTCAGAACAGAATTTCAAGTAAAGTTCCTTTTAGAGGGGCTTTTATTAGAAAAAAAAACTAACCAGTTTTTGTGTAAAGAAAATACATCTGCAGAAATGCTAGCAGAAAGCCCACATTTAGCTACAATGGAACCTACATAGAAATTCTTTTTCATTCCTTCTTCTCAGATTAAGATCTCAGTGACTAAGAATCACATTTGTGCTACAACCAGAGTATCTATTTACAGATTAACATCCAATGTTATGTGGTACATAAATAATTCTATGGTGCTTCAACAATTCTTCAGATAATCACTGAGAATTCTAGAACTCCGCCCATCTAGAAAATATCCTATTATACATTCAGCCACAGAAACTCACTGGATGACTTTGGACCAGTCTCTATCACCCTGAACTCATAAGGTGATAATAGTGGGGAACCATAGGATTCCTATGGGCATTATGAATAGAAAATTGATACATGAGGAAATTAGCCAGCCTTATCATGTCACAAGAATAATGAAATAGTGGCAAATAAGTAGATCTATATGACAGATATAATACTCTGCATTCATTCTGAAACAGTGTTCATATCAACAGTACGAACATTATCCTACCAGACTCCAGGACAAAGCTGAAAGATCCCAGTAGAGTAAAAACTATTGAGATAAATAAGGGCTTATAGGATCAAGAAAATATACCATTTCTCTGAAATATTAAACTCACCTTGACTAAGATTTGCTCATCAT
>WNWU01000125.1:4791911-4862002 GCA_012654045.1 Ptyas mucosa
AATAGAATAGAATAGAATAGAATAGAATAGAATAGAATAGAATAGAATAGAATAGAATAGAATAGAATAGAGAGTTGAAGGGACCTTAGAGGTCTTCTAGTCCAACCCCCTGCTTAGGCAGAAAAGCCCATACCATGTAGGAATGTTCTTGGATCGTGCCCAATGAAGGAAATACACAGGCGTGTGTATAATCAAGTTTCTTTATTTACATAATGTTTCTCTCTTACAGGTTTGCAGCTGGAATGGAGCCCAGACCGCATGGATGACCCTTAAGTATTCCAGGGGCGGAGTCCAGGTGAGGAGGGGTCGGTGGGTGAAGGGATCCCTGGGTAGTTAACCCTTACAACACTAGGTTTGGAGGGCAGGCATTTACACTTAACAAATCCCCCTCTAGATGCCTGGCCGTAAGACCACAGGTGGATTGATCATGGTTTATCGATTTGTGTAATATGACACCTAGTTTGGATGTTAAATAGATATGCTGTTTGTTTAACAGAGGTTTGGTTAAGATGTCAGCGGTTTGTTCTTCTGTATCACAATGTAATACTTTAATAAAACCCATATTGGAGAGTTGCCTGACGTGCTTGTGTTTTATATCAATGTGTCTCGACCTCTGACCCACAGCATCAGCTCTAGATATTTCGATAGCTGCCTTGTTGTCTTCATGTATGTAGATGGGGTATGTGGGTTCGGCCCAGATGTTAGATAGCAAGTCATCGAACCACACCAGATTATTTGCAGCTTTGGATAAGCATATATATTCGGCCTCTGTAGTCGATGTAGCTACTAGATTTTGCTTACCAGTGTACCAGTGTACCAGTGTACAGGGCTGCTGTTCAAGAAAAATATGTAACCTGATATACTTTTTCTACATTTCACGTCCCCAGCCCAATCTGTGTCTGCATAGCATGAAAGAACTGGCTTACTGGATGTTTCTGGTTCTAGACATAGGTATGCTTCTGTACTATGCTTTAAGTACCTAAGTATCCTTTTTATGGCATCCCAATGATAATTGGTGGGCTTGCCGACATGTCTTGACAGAAGGTTGACGGTTAATGCTATGTCAGGTCTCGTCCAATTTGCTATATACAGTAAGGAGCCTATTATGGATCTGTATAAGGTATTGTCATTAAAAGGCTCCAACTCATCATACATGTTTTTTAGGAAGTCGGGTGTCATGGGGGTTTCACAGGGTTTGGCATCAAACATGTAACATTTATGTAGCAATTCCACTATCTTTTCCCTCTGTGACAGTCTGAAGCCTTTGTTGGTTTTGGTAATTTGTACCCCCAGATACTTATCAACCTTTCCCAGTACCTTCAAGGTGAAGTGCTTTCCCAATTCTTTGGCAAATGCTTCACACTTATGATCTTGGTCGCCAACGTACAGAATGTCATCAACATATACCAGAACGTATTCTATGGAGTTACCCAACCTTTTGATGAAGAAACAATTGTCGGCAGAGGTGGCTTCAAAACCCATTGACCTTAATGTTTTTGACAAGCATTCATACCACCGTTTTCCAGACTGTTTTAGTCCATATAGACTCTTGTTCAATAACCAGGTTTCCCCTTTGTGTGTGTTTTTGCTGTGCGGAGCTCTAACATAAATTTCCTTATCTAGATCAGCGTGAAGATACGCTGTCTGCACATCGAATTGGTGTACTTTTAAGTTTAGAATTGAGGCTATCACCAATGCACACTTTACGCTTTCTGCCCTGACAGTGGGGGAATATGTGTCTGTGTAATCGTCTGGGAATCGCTGGGCAAATCCCTGGGCTACCAATCTAGCCTTATATAATGATTTACCTCCCTCTAGAGACTTTATTTTGTATATCCACCTAGTGCCTATGGTGGCTTTATCACTAGGGGCCTCTGCGGGCGTGTATACCTTTAACTCATGCAGGCTGTTCATCTCTTTCTCCATCGCCTGTTCCCACTTTTCCCTCTCGTTAGTGGGTAAATTGAGAACTTCTTCGTAATTATTGGGGGTTACTTGGTTAGCATGGAGAGATAGTACATAGTCCTCTAGCTTCTTGGGGGTTTTATTTCTAGAAGTCCTAACTGGCCTTTCGGGCATGGTTTCCGTATCATGAAGGTACCTGGCTTCCTTTTCCGTGAGTGTTTCTACTTTTAGATCAGGATGTCCCTCTTTCCACTCTCTGATTCTTATCCTATGCTCCCTTGGTTTTGTAGCTTCTATGTCATTGTTTACTAACGTGCTTTGTTGTGGTTTGTTATGTGTACAGTTGGTGTTTTCCCCTTCTGTGGTTATTTCATTAAGATGTATTTTGGACCAATTAGAATTTTCATGAAATACTGCGGTGCGTGAAACTATGAAATTGTTGTTGCTGTCAATGAATCTAAAACCCTTGGTGCCTGGTTCATACCCCATGAATCTTAATCGCCTGGAAACTTTGTCTCCCTTTCTGCGTATCTGTCTGGGGATATGAACATCGGCGGTGACACCGAATATGTGAAGGTGTGCTATCTTTGGCTTCCTATTATACATGACCTCGTATGGTGTTTTATCTATTACGCTACACCATAACCTGTTAAGCGTGTAATTTGAGTATAAAACGGCTTCTGACCAGTAGTGTTGTCCTAACCCTGCGTCCTCTAGCACACATCTCATCATTGTCTGTAGGGTTCCGTTCTTTTTTTCAACTACTCCATTTTGAAATGGCGAAAAAGGGGCCGACGTAAAACGCAGCATCCCTTGCGCCCTGAGCCAATTTGAAAATTCTTTGGACATAAACTCAGACCCTCGGTCCATCATTATTTGCTTGATTTTAATATTATGTTGCAGTTCTATCTTTTTATGGAATTCTTTAAATTTCTGGAACACCTCATGTTTGTGCTTGAGTGTATATATATAACCATAGCGACTGAAGTCATCTACGATAGTCAGGAAAAACCTTTTCTTATATTTGATGGATGGCCTTAAGGGCCCAACTAAGTCCATGTGTACCATTTGAAACAAGGAATTTGTGGTGCGTTCTGATTTTTTTGGTTTGGCTTTGGTCTTCAACTTGGAACATTTGCACACCGAACACTCTAAATAGTTTTTGCAATTTTTAACCTTTAATCCATCAGAACAATTGACCATTTTCTGTACAACCGGAAAACTGCTATGACCCAATTTTCTATGCAATAAATGTGCACACTCATCGTGAATGGGTTTGCCTAACGATGGCTTCTCCTTTTCTAAAGTTTGGTTCATGTCTGGGTCTCTGGGCATTGGGTCGTGATCAACCTTCACTGTCTCCCCGGTGTTGGGTGCAGTGTCTATCATGTCACTAGTGTTGGTGTTTATCTTGGGGAGGCTGCTACAGTTGGGCTGGAAGTATGGTAAACCCCCGCTGATTATAGTTCTACCGATGATCCTCTCATCTCTGGTCAAAAATACCTTCCCTCCCTCAAACGTTATTTTTGTTCCTGTTTCCTTGCTTAGCTTCAAGGTGGCTAGTATGTTATAGGGTATCTCCGGAACAAGTAATACCCCCTCTATTTCCCCTATCTCTGGGATGTTTATGTTGCCTTTTCCGGTTACTAGCACGTTACTTTGGTTAGCCACTTTAATGGTGAATTTCTCTTTTGTGAATTTAGTAAATAATTTTGTGTCATATGTGGTATGGTTTGTGGCTCCTGAATCTAGGAGCCATGCATTTTCGGTGTTGGTGTATCCTAGTGTGCTGTCCCTTGCTCTCAGCCCATACAGTGAACCCTTGTGACTGTCCCTGGAACTATCCCAGTATCTCCTCCCGTCCCTGGGTTTTGGTGAATCTCTGCGCCTATATCTGTTCTCATTTGTCTGTCTTTCATGGATTCTATGTCTGTTATCAGTCCTGTCTCTAGATTGTGAATGTCTCATGTCTCTTATTCTCCTGGGGCAATCTCTTTTATAGTGTTCCCTGGAACCACAATTGAAGCATTCTATATCGCTGTAGTCTCTGCTGTGGAATTCTACTCTTTTGCTAATCCTTGGTTCTCTGTGATTCAGGGATCGATCCCTCCTAAGGTTGTCTTCTGCGATAAGTTTACTGGTTAGCATATCTAAGGTGATGCGTTCTAGGCTTGAACTGTCTAGGTGCATGATGAAATCATTCCAGCTATGGTCTAAGGAATTTATGATCACGCTCACCATGTTCCCTTCAGTTAGGTTCTCCCCCCTCTGAATTAGCTCAGCTCTGATGGCATTGAGTGACAATATGTGTTCACTCATTGAAATTCCCGCCTTGAGTTTGGCTGAGTAGAATTCCCTGGTGATTCTTGTGGTAGTGGCTATACTTCTGCTGTGAAACATTTTATGCAAAAAAATTACTATTTCTGACACTGTCAAGTTGTGGCCAATACTGGGATACATACTGAGGGATATACTGGTTAGTAACAAATGGTAAGCCTTATGATGCATGCAATCTAACTGAAAGGTCCAAGGCTTTTCTGGTGGGTTAGTTATAAAAAATAGTAAATGTTCCTTTAAGAGGACAACCTGTAACTGTTGGTTCCATTCAACAAAGTTAAACCCATCTATCCTAAGCTTGGGAAATTCATTTGGAAGTGTCCCTGTATTGTGAGTAATATTACCTATTGAGGGTTGCTGTCCATGGTCCAAAGCAAAAGGGAACTCACAATAAGGCAGGGGAATGCAGGGAGTCAGTCTGTAGTAACTTGCTTCTATGGTCTGTTCTTTTTTCATTGCAGGTCGGTTCTGCGCATGCTCCTGGGCCATTCTGTCTCTGCTGCAGTCGTGGAAGGAGCTCGTTCCTGCTGCTCCCGGGTGAAGGCCCTGCCTCCCGAGTTGGACTTCTGGCTCCATCTTTGGAGGTCCTTGGAGGCCAAAGTTTGTTCGGGTCGCCGTCTGGAGCGTCGTGGGTCTCGTCGCGCCACCTGGATACCGATGCGGGTCCGCGAGGCTCGGATGAGGGCCCTGAAGGTCCGTTCCGTTCTGGAGGCCGAAGTTCGGGTACGGGCCGATGCCTATGCCCGTCGACAGTCCCGGAAGTCTCGGATGGGTCCTTTGATGTGGTAAGTATTCATTTATTTCTCCCGGTTTCATGGCGTAGCTTAGGGGATGCATGGGGAGGTTTCCGGCGTGGAAGGTGGGGGGCTATGCCCACGCCCCGGTATTTCTTTTCCATAGTTGGTTTTCATGGCTGCCCTTATGCGTGTAGGATGTCACTTCATTTCCTCCCGCGGTATCGGCATCGGAACTTATTATTTTTATTTTGGTTCCGAAAGCCGCGGTGATGGTCTGCATGGCCTTTTCTACTTCGAGTTCGGTAGGCGAGCTCGATGTCATCTGTCCAGTGTAGTTGTTGGCCTCATAGTTGTATTCGTAGGCCTTGTGGTGGTAGGCCTCGTTTCCCGCCAGGTTTTTTAAATATCGGGATCTGATTGGGGATTGGTCAGCCATCTTGGGTGACGTCACCGTCCAAGATGGCCGCTGTGGGGAGCGCGCAAATCTTGGATTGGTTTCATCGGTGAGTGAGTGGTAGGGGTTTAAATCGCTTACCACGTTTTGGTCTCTGCATTCCGTTTTGTCGTCTTCCTTCCCAGTCGCTGCTCCACAGTCATCGAGGAGGTTGCGGAGTTCCGCGACGAGGCTGGACTTGTTTGATGTCGATCTGGCTAGGCTTAGTAGCTTTTCTTTGAGCTTCTTTTCTTCGCGTAGCTCAGTCTCTGATTCATCCTCTCTTTCGTCTAGGCTTCTCTCTGTTATTCTTGAGTAGCCAGGGCTGGAGAGTTGTTCTTTATTTCTTTGCATTTCTGCCAGCTTGGCTTCAGCTGAGGCTAGCATTTCTTCCATCTTCTTTTTGGATGCTCGGGTGTTTACTCTTTCGGTTTCTTCGTTCAGCTTGATATTTTCAGGCATCCTTTCTGTTTGGTTTGGGCTATTTCCAACCATCCTCTGCTACCATATTTGTAGGAATGTTCTTGGATCATGCCCAATGAAGGAAATACACAGGTGTGTGTATAATCAAGTTTCTTTATTTACATAATGTTTCTCTCTTACAGGTTTGCAGCTGGAATGGAGCCCAGACCGCATGGATGACCCTTAAGTACTCCAGGGGTGGAGTCCAGGTGAGGAGGGGTCGGTGGGTGAAGGGATCCCTGGGTAATTAACCCTTACAACACTAGGTTTGGAGGGCAGGCATTTACACTTAACATACCATTTTAGACAAATGGTTATCCAATCTCTTTTTTAAAACTTCCAGTGTTGGAGCATTTTCAGCTTCTGGAGGCAAGTTGTTCCATTGATTAATTGTTCTGTCAGGAAATTTCTTCTTAGTTCTAGGTTGCTTCTCTCCTTGATTAGTTTCCACCTATTGCTTCTTGTCCTGTCCTCAGGTGCTTTGGAGAATAGCTTGACTCCCTCTTTGTGGCAGTCCCTGAGATACTGAAACACTGCTATCATGTCACCCCTAGTCCTTCTTTTCATCAAATTAGACATACCCAATGCCAGCAATTGTTCTTTATATGTTTTAGCCTCTAGTCCACTAATCATCTTTGTTGCTCTTCTCTGCACTCTTTCTAGAGTCTCAACATCTTTTTTACATCATGGCAACCAAAACTGGATGCACTATTCCAAGTGTGGCCTTACCAAGGCATTATAAAGTGCTATTAGCACTTTAATACACATGGTATTAACATGTGATCTTGATTCTATCCCTTTGTTTATGCAGCCTAGAACTGTGTTGGCTTTTTTGGCAGCTGCAGCACCCTGCTGGCTCATATTTAAATGATTGTCCACTAGGACTCCAAGATCCCTCTCACAGTTACTACTATTGAGCGAGGTACCACATATACTGTACTGTGCATTTTGTTTTTCTTGCCTAAATGTAGACCCTTACTTTTTTCACCATTGAATTTCATTTTGTTAGATAGCACCCAATGTTCAAATCTGTCAAGATCTTTCTATATCTTAAGCCTAGCTTCTGGAGTGTTAGCTATTCCTGCTAGCTTTGCAGATGACACATCTGCAAATTTAATGAATTCCCCATCTATCCTCTCATCCAAATCATTGATATTGAAGAGTACTGGGCCTAAAACAGAGTCTTGGGGTATCCCACTGCTTACTTCCCTCCATGTAGATGTAATTCCAATAAGGACTACACATTGAGTGTGGTTGATCATCCAGTTATGAATCCATCTGGTGGTGATGCTGTCTAACCCATATTTTTCTATCTTATCAAGTAGTAGGTTATGGTCTATTTTATCAAATGCCTTACTGAAGTCCAAGTAAATTATACTGACAGCATTCCTCTGGCCCACTAATTTTGTCACTTTGTCAAAGAATGTAATAAGATTTGTCTGCCATAATTTGTTTTTGACAAACCCATGTTGGCTTTTGGTTATTACTTTATTTGCTTCTAGGTGTTTGCTATTTTGTTGCTTTGATTATCTTTTCCAGAATCTTCCCTTGTATTGAGATCAGGCTGATAGGTCTGTAGTTTCCTGGATCTATTTTTTTTTCCTTTTTTGAAGATGGGAACTACATCATCTCTTTTCCAGTCCTCTGGCAGTTCCCCACTGCTCCATGTCTGCCAGTTCCTTCAGAACTTTGGGGTGTAATCCATGTGGTCCTGGTGATTTGAACTGGTCTAGAGTGGACACGTGTTCACTTACCATTTTATTCTCTATTTTAACTTGTATTCCTAATCTGTTTTTTGTGGTGCTGTTTTTTTTTTTTACAAATACTTTATTAAGTTTCAAAATTAAAAGAAAACTAAAAAATTTACAAGGTCTCTTTGTTATCCGGAGGTACAGTGTTCTTATAAATTAAATATCATATATCTAATCTACTTTGTCCTAAGCTATCTTTTTTCCCATCATTATATTTACATTCTATAAGTACATAGTCGTGTTTCACAGCATCTATTCACAAAAAAAACAGGTCATCGTCTTTTTCTATTATTTAGCCAGTTATACCAATTTTCCCATACTTCATAATATTTAGATATCTCATCATCCATTAGCAGACTCGTTAACTTTGCCATTTCTGCACACTCTAATATTTTGTTTATTAACATTTCTTCTGGGGGTTGAGTTTTACTTTTCCAAGATTTCGCAAATACCAATCTAGCCGCAGTTAATACTTGGGTTATAAGCTGGGTTTTATTATTTTTTAGGCTGTCACCCACTATACCTAAAAGGAAGAGTTCTGGAGATAAGATTACATCTTGCTCTAACATTTCGCAAAGCCAATGTCGTACTTTTGTCCAGAACCTTTTAGCTACTGGGCAGGACCACCACATATGGTAATACATGCCGACTTCTTTCTCGCATTTCCAACACATGGGTGAGAGATTTGGGAACATTTTTGCTAACCTAGCAGGCGCTAGATGCCATCTATGTAACATTTTATAGTGGTTCTCTCGGAATGTTGCTGCTTTTGTCATTTTAAAATTTCTGTTCCACGCCTCTTCCCAATCATTAAAATTAACACAATATCCAAAGTTTTTTTCCCAAATACTCAATTGGTTTTTTGCTATGGCCTCTGCCTTATCCTCATCTAATATGAAATTGTATATTTTTGTTAACATTTTCTTGTCTACTCCCCATATAATTTTGTCGAAGTCTACATATTTCCTTTCAATACCAAATCGGTCCCTATCTTTTTGGAATCTTGAATTCAACTGCCAGTATTTCCACCAATCCAGCTTGAATCCGTGTTCTCTCAGGGTTTCTAGAGGTTTAAGCCTTCCGTTTTCATCCAAAATATCTTTGTATGTGCCAAATTTTTCACTTTCCATCTTGTTTGGGGCAGTCAAAGCTTCCATAATAGAGAGCCAATTTGGGGCCTTAACGTAAATTTTCTGTCTGATTTCCCCCCAGGTTTGTAAAAGTGTTTTTCTGATTTTATGATTGTGAAAATAGGTTTTCTTCTTTTTTTTGAAATCCCAAAGGTGGGCATGCCAACCTTCTTGTAGGTCGTGTCCTTCTATCGTCAATATTCTCTTGTTACGTAGCGTTACCCATTCCTTGATCCAAATTAATTTTGCTGCTTTTTGATATACTTCCCAATCCGGGAGTCCAAATCCGCCCATTTTTCTCTTGCCCTGTAATATTTTAAATGATATTCTCGATTTTTTCCCTCCCATATAAAATTCCTAGTATATCTATTCAGATCTAAAAAATTTTTTATCCAAACTTAGTGGAATATTTTGGAATAAAAATAGGATTTTTGGTAAAATGCTCATTTTAATTGCGGCTATTTTTCCTGTGAGAGATAATTTTAGTTTTCCCCATCTTTTAAGTTCCTGATGTATTTTATGTAACAGTGGAGTGAAGTTATCCTCTTTCAAAGATGAATATCTCGCAGTAATCCAAATCCCTAGGTATTTAATTTTTTTTACTACCTGAAAACCTAATAGAGCTTTCAATTCCTTTTTTTGTATGTCTGTCATGTTTTTAGCTATTATTTTGGTTTTTTCCTTGTTAAGTTTGAGACCCGCCACTTGGCCATAGTTTTGTATTTCTAATAAAACTCTTGGTCCAGTTTCTAGTGGGTCTTCCATGATAAGGGCTACGTCATCTGCGAAGGCTTGTATCTTATAGATTTCCTTCCTCACCTTAGGTCCTTTAATTTCTTTAGTGGCTCTAATCTTTATCAGCAACACCTCTAGTGCAAGAATATAAAGTAAGGGGGATAGGGGGCATCCCTGCCTTACTCCTTTTTGAATCTGGAATATTTGGGTCTTATCCCCGTTCATCAATATATTGGCCCTCTGATTATAATAAATATTTTGGATCATTTTCCTAAAGTTTGTCCCGAATTCCATTAAGTTTATTTGATTTATCATAAAATTCCAATTTAAATTATCAAAGGCCTTTTGGGCATCAACAAACATCAGTGCAAGCTGTTTTTCAGGGTGCTGTTCGTAATATTCTATGGTATTTAATACTATTCTTAGGTTGTCTCTGATTTGCCTCCCCGGGAGGAATCCGTTTTGATCTTTGTGTATCCAGGAGTTTAAGATTTTTTTAACTCTTTCGGCTATTATATTCATAAACAATTTGTAGTCGGAGTTTAAGAGAGAAATGGGCCTGTAATTTACTAATCTTTTTGGGTCAGCACCGTCTTTCAAAATGAGCATTAAGTATGCTTCCCTCCAGGTGTCCGGGATTGTTGAACCTACTAGGGCTTTGTTAAATATTTCTAATAGCTCTAGACTTAATGCTTCTTCCAATTTTACATAGAATTCCCCAGGGAGGCCGTCTGGACCTGGAGATTTATTCTTTTTTATTTTAGAGAAAGCTGCTTTTAGTTCTTCTATTGTAATTTTTCTGTTCAGCATTTCTCTTTCTTTTTCTGTAATTTGGGGTAGGCTGGCGTCCATCAGATATTTTTCTACCTTATTTGGTTCTATTTTCTCATCTTGATACAGATTTTCATAGAATTCCCTCACATACTCTAATTTTTCCTCTTCCCTTATTAAGAGATTTCCTTTAGAATCTTCCAGTACCAAAATCTGATTCTTTTCCTTTTCTTTCTTTAGTTTGTAGGTGAGCCATCTTCCTGACTTGTTGGCATTTTCGAAACAGTAGTGTTTAGATCTCTTTATTTTTTGTGCCATCTCGTCCTGGTCTAACAAATTTATTCTATGTCTCGCTATCAACCACCTCTGTTTGGCCCCCTCATCTCCTGGATTTTGTTGTAATTCTTTTTCGGATTCTATTAAGGTTTTAGTGTAACCCTCCCTGGCCTTTCGTTCTGTTTTGTTTTTAAATGCCATGTGCGAGATGACTATCCCCCTCACATAAGCTTTCATAGTGTCCCAGACAATTTCTCTTGCCGTGCCTTGTTCCCCGTTTTCTACAAAGAATTGTTTAATTTTTTTGTTTAGTTTTGATAGGAGCTCTTTATCATTTAACAGATTTGTCCTAAGGCTCCATCTCGGTTGTTTCCTCTTATTCCTATATTGCCAATTGATTTCAAGCAGCTTATGATCTGTCCAGGTATTTGTACACATTTCCACTTTTTTAATTTCTAAGCCTAGTTTCCTAGTAACCCATACCATGTCTATTCTGGACCAAGAGTTCTGTGGAATTGAATAAAATGTATATTGTTTTTCTTGGGGATGTAGTGTACGCCACATATCTATTAAGTTGATTTCCTCAGTTAAGTCAAAAAAACTTTTTGGTAGGGGAAGTCTTTTATTTTTCCTGGTTTTGCCACTTTTATAATCTTTGCTCGGGTCTACAATTCCATTCATATCCCCTAACAAACATATTTCATTCTGTGTCCATTTAGCAAGTTGTTCATGTAGTTTTTCAAAGAATTTCCCTTGTTTTTTATTTGGGGCATATACCCCAACCACTATCGTTTTAGAGGGCCCTCTCGTTATTTCTACTATTAGTATTCTCCCTTTTCCGTCTTTATATTTACATTCAGCTTCTATTCCTTTCTTAACATAAATGGCTACTCCCCTTTTCTTTTTTTCAGCTAATGACGTAAATACCTTGCCAAATTTGGGATATTCTAAACGATATACTTCCTCTTTTTTTACATGGACTTCTTGCATACAAATTATATCAGGGTTTTGTTTAACTAGTTTTGTCAAAATTAGTTTTCTCTTTTTTGGTTCATTTAAACCATTGACATTTAACGATAAGATTTTAATACCATCCATCCCGAGCGTTAGTGTCTAGTGCCTAGTTTTTGTTTGCTTTTAGGGTTACTTGTCTTACTGGTCTGGTTTTTTTCCCTTTATCTTCTATGTCTTCCTTTTTCTTTTCGTCTTCTATATCTTCCTTCGTACTCTGTTCTTGAGATGTTTCCTCCTCTGTATTCGCCGTTTCTATGTCCTCCTTACTAGATTGTTCTTCTTCCCCTCCTCTTAGTTGTTCCAGGAATTCTTGAGCCGTACTTAAGCTATCGATTTTAATTTTTCTCCCCTGCCATGATATTAGCATTCCCTCTGGTATAAGCCAGCGAAATATTATATTTCTCTTATTTAACTGGTTTGTTAAAAATCTATAGTTTTTTCTCCTTTCCCTCACTCCTCTTGGGGTCTGTTTAAGTACATTTATCTCTTTCCCTCCATAAATAATTGGATCTTCCCGTGCTATGTTGTATAATATATCTCTCACCCTTTTCCTGGCAAAACGTACGTGGACCTCTCTTGGCAGCCTGTTTCTCCTCACATAGTTGGTCTGGACTCTATAAGCCTCATTGATTTCCCTGATTATTTCCTGTTTGTCTTGCTGGAGAGCCTCCGCTATCAGCTCGGCCATCTTACCTCCCAGGTCCTCTTCTTTATCTTCTATGATGTTCTGAAAACGGAGATAGAACGAGGCCCTATCCATCTCGAGTTGAATCAAGGAATCCTCCGTTTCCTTCTTCTGTGCCAATAGGGTTTGGTCCACTGTTTCCAATTTCTTCTCGTTTTTCTCCATCCTTTGCTCTACTTTTTGGATTCTGTTTTCATTCTTAACAATGGAGGTTTGGATCTCATTCATTTTTGAGTCCAACGCGTGGATATCCATTTTCAGCTCAGAGTGGCTATTCAGTAGTTTTTCCTGCATTGCTAACATGGTTTCTTGTATAGATAGGAGGGAAGATTGTACTGTTTGCAGTGTAGGTGTTACAGGGGGCTTATCCAGTTTCTGTAGGCCATCTAGTGATTTCTGAGTAGCTGGGGACGCCATTGACAGCGTTGGGTTAGATGGGACCTTTTCCCCTGTTTTTGCAATAGTAGAGGTCAAACTTGCCATTTCCTTTAAAGTCGCCTTTTGTTTCCTTAATATCCTCTCTATATTTTTCCAAATAACCATCCAGTGAAGCTCGTCACTATCTATTCAAAGGGTCTCCCTCTAAACCAATCTTAAGCCCTTTCTGACTTATGTCTCCTTTAGTTTTGTGAAAGGGTTCAGGAGATGTTCTATTAATATCGATCGGATTGTATCAATTTTTTAAAATAGTTTCAGTATAAGTGTATATTTTCTAACAATTGCAATAATAGTTACTATCTGCTCTAAGATTCTTAAGGGAAGTGTATAAGGTGCTATAATCAAGTGTCTTTCTTAATTGATTTTAAATTCCTTAATTAATTCTAAACAAATATATCACATACAAGATCAGTTCTATTAATTGTGTTAAATTATAAAAAAGAAGCAATTTTTTTTCTATTCAAACAGTCTCAGCCTACTATTAATATAACGTGAATTAATATAAGTTAATATATAATCTAATATAAATTAATTAAAGATAAGAGTTACGATAATATATAAATCAAGTAGCTATGTAAGGTAGTATAAATATATTTGTTCTATAGGATGTATATATTAATATAGGGTAATAAATATAGGTACAGTTAAATACACTGTCGTAGTTAGAGGATTAGATAAGAGAATAAAAATATCAAGATATCACGTTCACTTCAGTAGAGTAGCAAAGGAAAACAAATAGCCATTCGCTAGGTAGTATATTCTATGGAGTTTCTCTATGCTGAACTGTCCATGTGGCAATGAGTCAGCTATTTCACTTATCCTCAGAGAAGCCTCTGCGATGGCTGCACTTCCGGTCCCAAAGTTTCCAAAGAGAAAGGATCCGTAATCTTCTATACGTTCTTCTTCCAGCTATAGCTCATCTGCAGCAAATCTAAAGTTCTGAGTCACGGTTCTCAACTCCTCTCGCCCGTCTTCCCTCGCGCATGTATTCTCGCCACCTCGTCTCCCACGTCTCCTCCGCCGGCTCGTCGGCAACTCCTCTCTCCAATCCACTCCCTCTCTTGACACGCCGCTTTCCCTCTCTCTGAGCACCTCTCCTCCGACTCCACCGGCAACTCTCTCTGATGCCAATTTCTCGATGGCTGAAAAAGGGTATTAAACTGCTGGACACTATATCCTCCGCTCTCCGTTGCTTCCTCTCTTGTTGTCGGTTACCGCGGCTTCAGGTCAGCCATTTACTGGCCGACTCGCTTATGCTGGGTTTGACAGAGCCGCCCGGTCGTTGCGTTCGGCGTTGCGATCCGCTGTCACGCACGCCTGGCTTGCCCTCTTGTCCGCGGGGCTCTCCGGGCACCGCGCCCCCGAAGGGATCCCCAAAGCACAGTGTTTGGAGGTGTTAAGGAGCAGCAGTCACTCTCTCAACATCCCAACGCCTCGGGTCCCAACCGGAAGTTGGCGATTCTAAAAATTCTGTGGTGCTGTTTTTGATAGGTTGGACTTTTTCCCCACTTTGTGTAAAGACAGATGTTAAGTAGTTCTGCTTTCTCCCTGTTGCTTGTCACCTTCTTGCCACTTTCTCCCACCAATAAATTATGCCAAGTAAGTACAATTGATTTTGAATTAATTAAATATATAAGAGATAATTTTCTTTCTTTCATTAAAAATGTAATTTGAAAAAAAATCTCTAAAAAAACGTCAGGTTCAAATTTTGGATATGTTTCCTGGGATGGTTTATCAAGTACACAAGTCCTGTGTCAGTATAATTATAAATCATTTGGAATTATTTTTTTTCCTTTGACGAATGCCTGATTTCTTGCATCAGTTTTGCAGCCAAGCTTTTGATGCAGAAAATCTTGTCTTTTGGCTACAGAGGATAGACTCCAGTTATTCAAGTTGCAATCATCATAATCATGGATTGTCTTATTGCTGTATTATTAATTAGCAAGAGCAGAATGGAAACCTCCTGATCTATGGAGAAGACATTCCCTTCAACCTATATGTTACTTAGTCCTGTTTCCCCTAGTGATAAAAACTACCAAACCCCCAAACAAAAGCTGAACTCTCAAACTGCATATCAAAGAAAAGTATAAAAAGAAACTACTCCACCACCACTTCACCTTGATGAATACCATCTCAAATCATCTTACTCCACATCAGGTTCAGTAGTTGCTGAGCTGCTGCCTAAATTTTAGCATAAAGAGAAAAATACATTCCAAAAAGCCTCTTGGCAATATAAAAACATTTTAGACTGTTAAGCATAGAACATAGAATAATAAGGTTGAAAGGGACCTTGGAGGTCTTCTACAGTAAAATGTAATTCATTTAGAAATATATCCTAAATGTAAAATGTAATTCATTCTAAAATATATTTATATATTCATTTTTTGTTGAAATTCAATTAATCAACAATAGAATTGCATCCCTATTCATAAATTGGTTGATTGGACAGAGTAAAAACATATTTACTTTAGAAGTGTGAAATTAGGTTTTTCTGAAAATTCTTTCAAAAAAAGATATCATGTGAGTAAAATTGATATAATACTTGGGATCTGTTTACAGCAGCCACAGTTCAGGATCACATATAAAATGCAATGGCTTCTGTAGGATTTTTCTAAAACATTTTAAAAAAATTAGTATGTGTAATTTATTGTATTTTATTCCTTTCCTTTTATATCCTCAAGGCTCATTTTCTCTTTCTGCCAAGGTCAGTTATATTCTGAAGTTTATACTTTTTGAGACAGTAAATATTTTCTGTACTTTAAATAGAAGAAAGGAATTGAATAAAATAGGAATATTGAAATATACATCCTCACCTGATAGTTTTGTGATCTCCTCTTCAGTAAGAGTAGAATCACCTTGTATTAAAAAAGAATTAGGCTCAGCGGAAGACTGCTGTAGTGTAAGTATATTTGTGCAGTTTCCAATTGGAAAAAGAAGTTGATTTTTCTGAGATTCTGAAGTCAGCGAAATGCCATGACAATAAGACTGAAAAAATGCTTGGACTTCATCAATCCCCAGAAACTGTGTAAGAGGAACAACAGTACTTCCACTATCACCTAACTAAGAAAGTTTTCGCTTGAAAAGTCTAACTGAAGAGGATGAAGAGAAAGGTAAAGAACAAACTGGTGGCGTGGCAGACTAAGCACTGTAATTAACATTCAGCTGCCTGCAATTACTGCAAGTTCAAATCTCACCAGGCTCAAGATTGACTCAGCCTTCCATCCTTTCTAAGGTAGGTAAAATGAGGACCCAGATTGTGGGGGCAATAAGCTGACTTTGTATAAATATACAAAAGTATGAAGGCTATTGCTTAATGCCTTGTAAGCCACCCTGAGTCTCCGGAGAAGGGCGGCATATAAATCAAATTAAAAACAAAAACAAAAACCAGGAATCTAAATCCACTGCAATTACTAAGTAAAATGTGAGATCTGACTCTGAATCTCCAGAAAATGAAATGTTGCTTACTTCTGTCAATATGTTAGAGATATGGTCAGCCAGTACCACCATGAGAGTGGTTGAGGCAGAAAGAACATTGTCCTTCACTAAAATCACCAGGATTTGCTTCAGGGCATCTGTCTCCAGAAAAAGGGAAGCAGTCCTGATCTCACCAGTGTGGAGTCCCACGATGAAGAGCTCTGGTTCTATTGCTTTGATCAGCTGATAGGAGAGCCAGGCATTCTGGCCAGTTAGGAGGAGAGGGGTGAGTCCCACATTCGATTATCAATCATGGAGTAAGTTATTCTGGCATTTTCTTCCCAGTCTGGATCCCTTGCTTTAAGGGAAAAGACTGAGGCACCTTTTGGATTATTTTCTAGAAGCTAGGAGGTATATTTTGATTCCAGAAACTGGAGAGTTGTCATTTGTATCTAGAATCTGGACAAAGATTTCAGTGACTGCAGTGAGTGGTGCATTTCCATGATCAGTAGCTATAATGCTTATTTTATAATCTGATATAAGTTTCCTATCAAGATCATTGTATGTCACCCACCTATAGAAATTATTGAGAGATTTTTTAAAATTGGGATGGTAAATTATTGGGAACTGAGTATGTGACTTCCCCATTGATTCCAGAGTCAGCATCTGTACATTAAGGAGGGCAATAATGGAGGGGGGGGAGCTGACATCGTTACGGCACAATGGAAGATCCTGGGGCTCCAGGATCACCATTGATATCCCCGCCGCTGTACGGTTCTTTTGGACCTCATCATCCCATTGAGACGATGATAATGGAGGGCACATTCTGTTGCTCCCAGGGACACCGCAAAATTCCTGGTTGATCCAGGAGAAGCTCTTTTTCCAGCGGTGGGGTGACAGCCATTGTAGTTGCTGAAGTTGGGACAGCTCTGGAACGGAAGAAGATCGGAAGGAAGTGTGTCGACTCAGTGAGAGACTTTTAATCATAACCTATATGAGAGAGCACCCTGAGATTGAAAGGAAGTTCAAATTGAAGACAGAAGAAAATTAAGCGGCAGAATTAAACTTGAATCGAAGATAGTTTTTCTTTTACTTTCAAATTGCTTGCATTGGTGGATGTTTAAACGCTTTTTGCTTTTCAACCTGGACTGGACTGGATTGGACTGCAGGTCTCTGACTTGCTATTGAATTTTTAAATTTTTAGTGCCTTTTTATTATAAATTCGCTCTGATTTCATTTTTTTTTTGGTATTTTTTCCTCTCCTTTTTGGCTATTTTTAACTTTAATGCCTATTGAATATAGCAGGGGAAAGGGAAGAGAATATGTAATACTGCCATCTAGTGGATTGGAAATTTTGTTTCTCTTTCTTTGATTCAAGAAGTAACAATTGTGTTACGATTCAAGGACTCTGAGCCTTTTCATAGATAAGATAGTGGGGAGAACATCAAAAGGACATTAAAACTGTAGAATTGTTTATTCAGGTGTTCTTCTGAAAACTATCAGAGGCAGGAGCCTGAGATTGAATAAGAAGGAATTTGCAGTGACTCTGAAAGAGAATTGTAAATACTATTTGGGACCTAATAAAAGAATCTTTGGATTTTAAGCAGAAGTGATTTTTCTTTAGGCATTTTTTTCTTTCCCTTTTTTTCCTCCTAAGTGGTAGCTTCTTCACCTTTCCCCTGTGTAAGCATTTTCAATTGGACTGTGAGTTGATGGAGGATCTTTAATTTTTCTTTTTTAATTTTTAAAGTTTTTTATAATTTTCTAGTGCTTCTCTTTTGTTTCTCTTCTCCTTTGGTTTTTATTTTGCTTTTTTCCTCTCTTTTTTGGAGTAGAGATTGCCAAGGTGCTTAATATTTTTTATTGGACTGAATTGGATTAAGGCATACAAGAGCCTGAAGATTGCTTCTTTGCTTTTTGTTGTTTTTTTCTCTTTTTTTTTTTTTGGCTCTTTGTGTATTTTGTTGTTATTTGGGGTAATATTTGCCCCATCCATAAACGGACTAAGGTATAGAAGAACCTGAAGAATTTTTTATTTGTTAAAACCTTTTGCAACTACTTCACAGAATGAGTAAAAAAGCAATGGCTATTGGTTCTTCCACATCGACACCTTCTTCATCACCATCTGGAGGACAGCGGTCAATACAGACAATGCTACAACAGGAGAAGGAGAAGGAAAGAGAGAAAGAAAAGGAGACGACACTACAGATGATTCTACAAGGAGTTCAAAATATACAAACAAGAGTAGAGAAGATTGAAAAAAGAACAGAGAAAACAGATGAGAAAGTGGAGAACATACAGCAAATGATGAATTATGAAGATAGACTCCAAAAAAATTGAGGAAAAGGAAGAGCAAAGAGAGAAAAAAATTAGAGATATCGATACTAGACTGGATGAAGTTGAATGAGATAAGAGTGGATTAGTCAGATGGGAGATGGACAGAGCAGAATTTTATTTCAGATTTCAAAATATAGAAGAAGAAAAGGGAGAGAACTTGGCAGAAATAATGATAGAAATTCTAGCAGAAGCATTAGAAATTACTAAAGAAAAGATGATGGACGGCATAGATGAGATATTTCGAGTCTACACAAGGTATGCAATGTGAAATAAATTACCACGAGAAGTCCATATAAGGTTTACCAAGAAATTGATTAAAGCACAAATATTGCAGATTGCAAAAGAAAAAACACTGAAGTACAAGGAGAAAGAAATGCAAAAAATAGGCAATATACTTTTTATTCTGACAGACATTCATCATGGTCTAGATTAGACATGATATGGATGACAATGGAATTGACTTCTAATATAGAAGAAATTGAAATAGAAGCAAATACCTGGGCAGATCACAATCCAGTGACTGTGAGATGGAAAAGACAAAGGATAAGATCTAGATGGACTCTAAATAATACAATATTAAAAGAAAAGGATTTTGTACAGAAAATGGAGAAAGAATTGGCTTTCTTTTTTAAAGAAAATAGAAAAGAGGATACATCGATGCAAAATCTTTGGGATACAATGAAAGCTTATACTAGAGGTCTGATAATAGACTATACAAGGAAAAGAAATATTAAGAAAAGACAAGTGACTTCCGGTGGGACTGCGACATTGCTGGACGCTTCTTTTTGAAGCGCCTACCCAGGGCTCCGTAGAACCGCAAGAACAGCGACTATCGGCTGTCTTGCGGTTTGAAAACTTTCCCCCTGGTATGAGGGGGGAAAGTGAGTAGACAGGTGGGGTAGAGCTCCCTGAGAGTGCCAGATTTTACCCATAATCTGGCGCTCGAAGATGAGAGCTCCCCGTTAAGCCTGTCAGTACTCCGGACCCTGGATGTCTCTGCTTTGCAGAGCTAGATGTTGTTACCATCCCAGCAACCAACTTTAAACAAATATTCTTTGAATCAAGCTGGCGGAGCACAAGCTGCATGAATGAAACAGCAAGTATTTTTTTTCCTTTTAACTCCAAAGATTTACTTTCTTTAAAAGATTTTCCCTAAGCTGAAAGTGAAAGCAAGATGGCGTTTGAGTTTCAACGGGGCGTGAAGAAGTGAAAGCTAAAAGTAATTATTGACAAGCCCCTGTTTGAAACGTAAAACTCCTTTTTGAAAAGTGGATGAAACAAGAAAGGATGTAATGATAATAATTGAAGCAGCAATATAAATTACAAATTGTAAAGGGTCTTTTTTTTCTTTCTGATACTCTTTTTTTTCTTTTTTTTTCTGTCCTTCAGCAAGGGAAGGAAGAAGGGGGGCAAGATGGCTGGTCTTTTTGAAAGCAAAGAAAGCAAAGAAGGGTTAACTAACCCTCAGATATGGTCTGATTTTGAGGAAGCTTGGAATTCAATTACCTGAGTAATGATAGGTTTGATTAGGTAATACTTAATTGTTTTATTAACTGCTGTAATTATAAATGGAGATTAAATTTGTTGAATTAGATGGAATAAGAAGAAAGAAGACTTGCTTTCCTTTTATCTATTTGTTTAATGATTATGATTATGATAAGTGTGAAATGGAGTTTAATTTAGAGAATTTGAGCTGTATTTTATCTTGTATTTGCTCTGGGAAGTCGGGGGGTGGTTCTGGAGAGGGGAGAAAATGTATGTAAAACTTTTAAAACTTTTTCAATAAAAAAAAAGAAAAGACAAGTCTATAAAATACTAGAGGATGACTACAAGAAACTCAAAAAGGAGCTTTAGAAATTTCCACAAAAGAAGGATATTAAAATAAAAATGGATACAACTAAGCATAAAATGGGATTAATAGAAAAAGAAGATTTAGCACAAAAATCAGAAGTGCTAAACAGAACTGTTTTGAAGATGCCAACAAACCAGGTAGATGGTTAGCATACAAACTGAAAAAAGAGAGAGAATCAAGAAAAATAACACAACTAATGGATGACCAAGGACAAATTAGATTTGGGGATAAAGAGAAGAAAGAAATTATACAAGATTACTATAGAAAACTGTATGAACAAGAAAATATAGAGGAGGAAAATATTAAACAATAGTTGCAAAAGGTAATTTACCTTAGATTCCTAAAGACATTGAAATGATGTTAGAAGGAAATATAACAATGATGGAATTAACTGAAGAATTTAAAAAACAAAAGATTGGGAAGACACCAGGCCCGGACGGACTGCCAGAGGAATATTATAAGACATTACAGCAATCTCCCATTGCTAGAAGTTATGAGTGAAGTTATGTTAAAGAGGAAAATACCCAAGTCATGGTCAGAAGCATATATTACACTTGTTCCAAAAGAGGACACAGACCCACAACAAATCAAAAATTATAGGCCTATTTCCCTGCTAAATTCTGATTATAAAATTTTTGCTTCAATATTGGCAGAAAGACTTAAAAGATATTTAAATAATTTTATACATTCTGATCAAAATGAGTTTCTGCCAAAAAGACAGATTAGAGACAATATGAGGATAATTCTGGACATTTTCAGCTTTCACTTCAAATTCATATAAGGACGATTCTTCATAATCAAGATTGCCCATAATAGTTATTGCACCAGATGTTGAATTTAAAGTAAATATTTTGGAATCTTCTTTTGTGGTTTTTTTGAATGAATTTCTCCTTAGAGATCAGTAGCTCTTACTTTAAGAATTGTGAAGCCTTTAGGAATGTTCTCCTCAATGCTGACTTCATAGATAAGTTAGCTAAAAATCAGCACTTTATCGTTTGCATCCAGAACAATTACTTGGATTCTAGCACTTCCAGATTTCACTGGTTCATCTCTATCACTAGCTGTGAGGATTAAATCATACATTGATTTAATTAATGATCCAGATGTTTTTTTTAGCACAAGCTCATCCTGTCTGGCACCATTTGCTTTTATTTGCATATCAGAGAAAAATGACTATTACCTGTAAGTTCATATCTCTGTATAGAGTTTATACCCAAATTTGGATCTTCAGCTTCAGGTAAAGGAAACTGGGATCCAGGAGTAGCTTGCTTTCATGTTTCCCAGGTGTAAACTGAGACACATTATCATTTATGTCTGTAATTTTCACTTCAATCCTATAAGTCTCTATTTTGCTCTTAATAATAATATCAAAACTTAAAACAAAGTTCTCTGCCCATCCAGAGATTTTTTCCCCCTCTGTCTATTCTTTCAGAGGGATGTAAATATCCATTATTAGAATTGAAAGCAAAATATTGAACCACACCTGTCCTTGTTGCAATCCATAGTCCATATTCTGAAAGATTATTGCCATCTATTCCTAGATCCATTGCAATGTTCCCCACAAAAAAACCTTTTGGTGTTTCTTCTCTAATAGCATAATGAATGCTCCCAGAAATTTCTTTCCAAACAAATATTGTGATAAGGCATTGGAAGATCTTGTTTTTATAGCTCTGCAGCCTCTGTGTTTCTCTCATTGTCTTTACAATCTGACCAATTCCATATAAAAGTTGCTTTCAGAACATTCCGTGCAATGTTATCTCTTATATATTTTGTCTGGATGTTTCGGAGAATTGCAAATGAGCTGTTTGGAATTTTGAAATTATTTTATTACCAGATAGGTGAACAGCGATACCCAGAGGCTCTGTAGAAAACTGTAATGATGGCTGCCATAATATTGCTTCCATTTTTGCCAGCATAAATTTATATTTTTATGTGAATGCTGTGCTGAAATTTGCCTTTCAGTTTTTCAAAGATTTCCCTTCCCTGCAAAAGAGGCTTCTCCTTTTCTATCTTACTCTTCGGATGCTTGAGAATTTCTGTAGAATTTCTCTTGCTGGTGGTTTTGAATTTACTTTAGCTTTGGAATTGGTAATACTTCTGCTATGAAAAATGCCCATGGAAGGAATTCCTTCATGATTGTTTACTTGGAGATTTCACTGAAATATGGGAAGCCAGGAAGCTTTTTCTATTTTTTCCATTTATTACTTTTTTCCCTCAGTTTGTCAGTAAGCTCTTTATGTGACCATGCTGGTTTTATCTGGGCTCTCTTGTTTTCTATCTTTGTGGTATTGTGTTAGATTGTGCTTTTACAATCTCATTTTTCAGAGTTTCTCAAGCATCTTGAATTGTTTTCCCCTTTAGGATTTCCATCTATGGAATCCTTCATTTATCTCTCCAGTGTGGAGTCCCATGGCAAAGGACCTGGCTCTGTTGTTCTGAACAGCTGATAGGAGAGGCAGGCATTCTGGCCAGAATCTGCATCTACTGCCACTACTTTAGAGATCAGATAACTTGGCTCAGAGCCTTGATCTGGAACTGAATCTCTGGAATCTCCCCTTAATCCAAGGATTTAGGTCATAAGCAGTTCCTGTCGAGGAATTAATGAGAGGTAGGAAGAAAACAATTTTCTGTTGTCAGTCTTTGGCATAGTTATCTTGGAATAAGTTCCATTAATTTCAATAGGATTCAATTTATTTTTGAACAAGCTTTTATAGAATTGGGTCCTTTAGCCTCTGTTTCAATTATAAAATTAGTTATTGTGCCACTTTCCCTACATTTAGGAACAGAGGCCTTCAATTCATCATGAAATAACCAGCATTATTATTATTATTTCAATGCAAGCCTTGAAAACTTCAGTTTTAAAAATGGGTGGATTGTTATTTTCATCTATTTCTAATGGGAAGTATGCAGTTGCTGAAGAAAGGAATCCCTTCAACATAGAACAGAACAGAACAGAACAGAACAGAACAGAATCGAAGCTGGAAGGGACATTGAAGGTCTTCTAGTCCAGCCCCCGCTCAAGCAGGAGAACCTATACAATCTCAGAAAAGTGACTGTCCAGTTTCTTTTTCAAAACGTCCAGTGATGGAGCACCCACAATTTCTGAAGACAAGCTGTTCCACTGGTTAATTGTCCTTACTGTTAGGAAGTTTCTCCTTAATTCCAGGTTGCTTCTCTCTTTGATCAGTTTCCAACATTGTTTCTTGTCCTGCCTTCTGGTGCTTTGGAGATTAATTTGACCTCCTCTTCTTTGTGACAGCCCCTCAAATACTGAAATACTGCTATCATATCACCCCTAATTCTTCTTTTCTTTAGACTAGTTAGACCCAAAACCTGCAGCTGCTCTTCATATGGTTTAGTCTCCAGGCCTTTGATCACCTTAATTATTCTTCTCTGAACTTTTTCCAAGATCTCAACATCTTTTTTGTAGTATAGTGACCAAAATTGGTTGCAGTATTCCAGGTCTTACTAGGGTTTTGTGATGCTGTATGCTGATAACTATTTCCTATCAAATAAGCTTACAATTTCCAAGCTGTAATAACTATCATATGATTTTTTCAATAAAAATGGAAGGCTTGTTGATAGGAAGGATGCAATGTCTCCATTCCCACTGTCATTGTTATGAATGTTGATAATATCTGCTGTGCTTCCCAGAGGAAAGTCTTCTGCCATCTCTTTAAAAAATGTTGTTATTATGATCTCCAGTGCACCAGTCATTTGCATCCATGATTCTTATTATACCTTTGGCACTACTAGTCAATCTGGCCCCGTCTTGTGCTTGCAGTTCCATTTCCTATTATTTAGATTCTTCAAGTCTGTGTTGTCAATCTCTGTTATTTGCCCTGCAGAAGATAAATTTTAAGTAGAATTTTTAGGAAGTCTTGTCTGAAACGTCTCTTAATGAATAGATTGCCTCTGAATTTTATTCTACAACTGCATTCAGTATTAGCAATTTAGATTCTCTTAGGATGTTTTTAAAATATCACCTTGATATTAAAACTTGCTAAAGTTAGGAACATTGTCATTTACAGCTGAAACAATATGGGTGTGCAAAATACCAAACCAGATTGTTTTTACTTTATAAACAACAATCAGAATCATAAAATGTATTTTCTGTTCTTCTCAGTCTAGTAACTTTTCAAGGGCATTGATTGATTGATTGATTGATTGTATATTGGACTTCAGTATGAACACTCAAAGAAAACTGTTCTCTTTCAGTCAACAGGTTACTCAGGAGAGAATTAGTCCCAGATCTGGCTCCTGAGTTTCTTCTAAGAAAAACTGTGCCATGAGATCTACATTTTTAGCAATTTTCAATTCCAGTTTTTCAATAGAGAAACAAAGAGTTATCTTTAATATCTGCTATCTTAATTATTTAAAATCATCTTATTCTTGATTAAAAAATCTCAAATTTACTGATATAATATACATTTAATAATTTGATAGCGTATCTATTCTCTGTTATTTTCTTATTTACAAACAAATAGCCAAATCAAATCAAATTCAAAATATAGTTTCATACCTCTGGAAATTACCCTGATTTCACCACCTGATGGTTTGCTTATTTCCTGTCCAAAATCCTTTGCAATATCTTCAACAAAAGATCCTTTCTCCAGTTCTTCAGAATTTAAATACTGAATTTGTGTAGAAAATGTCTTCCAGATACCAGTCAGCAGAAAACAAACCAGAATTTTCTTTTAGTGTCTTCTCATTCCAGCCCTTTTCCATAGACTCTATCAGATTCTTGCACTGCCGAATCTATTGTATTATTTGGAGATGAGTGCCACAAACCACTTATTATAGTTGTATAATCATACATGGTGAACATGTGTCTCAGCTTTGTTTATTCACTACTGTCTGAGCAGAGAAGGAATAGAATATATAGTTCACAGTACTGTGAGAAAACAGTGACACTCAGAGTTTTAACCAAAAATTGCAACACCATATAGATCTACCTTCCTCATTTTTTTCCAAAATATTCCTCAGGAAAAGCTAACTATGTTTATTTAATGACAGTTTAATGCATCAAATGATTGAAATGTTATAGTGTCATGTATTATAATTTGCTTTATGATTTTAATGCCTTTATGGAACAATTCAAAATAAATCTGAAATGACATATTTTGAAATGTTTTTTCCTTACCCAGATCGAGTTCTGGAAGCTGCAAAAACCTAATTTTTTCTATGTCTGCAGAAGTTGAATCACCAATTCCTGGTCCTGAAATAATTCTCTAGCCTCTCAAATCAAATCAGAATTTATCATAGCAACAACATCATTAGCAAGCTATGATACCGACAAAATGATAGGCACTTGATGATGTCATCACACAATTGCCATGATTACATACTTGTTTCCTGGTATCTGATGCAAGTATGTTAGTTGTGATTTTTGTATGATGTTTTTTCATTCTCTGTTGCCCCCCCACCCCCACCCCTTGCCCTCTCCTGCCCTCCTGTTGCTCATGGTAATTGTTTTCTCTGATCACAGAAAATATAGCATGTACGGACTCTCTCTTATTTGTTCATTGACTCAGTTTGGTCATTTGGACTGCCCATCTCGACTTTTTTTCTACTCCTATTGGATGTATTAGCAGTATTGCCTTTACTCTTTTGACCTCTTGATTAGGCTGCTCTTTTTGATGTCTCATTGCTATAATTTCTTGGGTGACCTGAATGTCACCCAAGATTATAGTTTGCATAAAAGAAACATGCCTGAGAATGAAGAAAAGAGGCTCAGTTGCATACAGCAGTTGAAAAGCTTATCAAATATAATGTTCAGGATCACCACCTATTATTGTTTATCTTCTTTTTTTTAAAAAAATAATTTTTATTGAGTATTTTACATTTTAAAACCAAACACACAATAGCAAAAGAAATCAAGAGACAAAAACAAAAAACAAAAACACGCACACATCAGACATTAAAATACAATACTGACAACAGATATATACAATTTTACAACTTTCTGCATTGACTTTTGTCTATTCTTAGCTTTTATCCTCCCGCTCCTTCTCTTTATTTTTAAATATTCATAATTAACTGTTTTGTTAGCAGGATTATTATTTACATTTATATCTAGTATGTTAATATCAAATTTCACTTTATATTCTTATTTTTTAATTTGATTTCTGTTTTCCAACCATGTATAAAACCTATTCCACACTTTATAATAATCCGAATCTTCTCTTTCTTTGATCTCCATCATTAATTTATCCATTTCAGCGCATTCGAGGATTTTCTTTATTATTGCTTCTTCCGATGGTGTATTGGTCGACTTCCACATTTGCGCTAGAGTAATTCTGGCCGCCGTTAGAATTTGCAATATAATATAATAGAGACTTTTTTTCCATTTTTCTATCAATCATTTCTAGGAGGAACATCTCTGGTTTAAAATCTATCTTTTGGAGTGTAATCTCTTCCAACCACCCTTTAATTTTATACCAAAATTTCCTCACCTTAGGGCACATCCACCACATGTGGTAGTATGTCCCTAGTTTGTGACCACATCTCCAACATTGGGGTGATAAATTGGGGTACATTTTTGCCAGTCTCGCTGGTGCTAAATGCCACCTATAAAACATTTTATAGTTGTTTTCTTTGTATGATACGGCCATGGTCAATTTATAATTTTTCTCCCACAATTTTTCCCATTTAT
Organism: Ptyas mucosa; assembly: GCA_012654045.1. NCBI lineage: Eukaryota > Metazoa > Chordata > Lepidosauria > Squamata > Colubridae > Ptyas > Ptyas mucosa. The sequence goes on from WNWU01000125.1 coordinate 4,818,844, forward strand.
CCAATTCTATGTTATGTCTGAAATTCCTAGCCCAACTTATCATCATTTTCTTTATTGTTTCTTCTTCCAATTTGTATCCTAATAAGTAATTATAGATATTTGTAATCTATAGATATTTGTAATTATAGATATTATAACTATAGATATTTGTAATTATTCTTCCCAATCCTAATATTAATTTATCTAATTCCGATTGTTTCCTGTTTATGCCAAATTGTTCCTTATCCTTTTTAAATCTAGTTTTGATTTGTAAATATGGCCACCATTCTAAATTTATTCCTTGTGTTTTCAAATCTTGTATTGATTTTAATTCTCCTTTTGTGTCTAATAAATCTGCATATCACACCATTTTATCTAGGTCTGTGGTATTTGGATGTATCATTGCTTCCATTGTAGACAACCAAACTGGGACTTTCATATAATGATTTCTTTGAAACCTTTTCCCATACTTTCAGTAGTGTATCCCTTATGACATTGAAAATAAGTGTGTGATTTATTTTTCCCATCCCATAAAAAGCCATGCCAACCAAGTTGAAGGTCATGGCCTTCTATCGTTAATATCCGCTTATTTTTAAGTTGTATCCAATCTTTGAGCCATGTTAGGGATGCCGCTTGATAGTAAAGTTCCCATTCTGGTAAACCAAAACCTCCTTTTTTCCTCCTATCTTGCAATAATTTGAATTTAATGCACATTTTTTCCCCTGACCATATGAATTTCGATGTCAATTTATTCAGTTGTTCAAAAAAATTTTTCCCTAATGTCATTGGTAGTGTTTGGAATAAATATAGTAACTTGGGCAATATGTTCATTTTTATCATTGAAATTCTGCCAATTAATGATATTGGTAATTTAGTCCAGTTATCCAAATCTTTTTGTATTTGTAATAGGAGTGTATCGTAATTGTCCCTCTTTATGGTAGTACACTTTTCTGATAGCCAAATTCCCAAATATTTCATTTTCTTTGTTCTCGAGATTCCCAGTTCCTCCTCTAGTTGTTCACTCTGTCTGTTGTTTAAATTCTTAGTCAATATTTTACTTTTGTCTTTATTTATTTTAAATCCTACTACTACGCCAAATTGGTTTATGTCTTGTAGTAAAATAGGTCTAGATTCTAAAAGTTCCTCTATAATAAATGCCAGATCATCTGCGAATGCTTGGACCTTATATTCTTGTGACTTAATTTTTAATCCCTTTATTTCCAAATTATCTCTAATTTGGGACATTAATGTCTCCAAGACAGAATGAACAACAGAGGAGACAGTGGGCAGCCCTGTCTTACTCCTTTAGTTATTTCAAAACTTTCTGTTTGTTCCCCATTGATTATTATCTTTGCCCTCTGTATAGTGTATATGGCTCTAATGTCTATAAATTTTTCTCCAAAATTCATTCTTATTAATTGGTTTATCATAAAGTCCCAGTTTAAGTTGTCAAAAGCTTTTTGTGCATCCAAGAAAACCAGAGCTACCTGTTTTTCGGGGTGAGCTCCATAATATTCTAATGCATTGATGATAATTCTTATATTGTTTTTTATATATCTGTTGGGTAGGAATCCATTTTGGTCCGAATGTATAATTTCGTTCAATATATTTTTAATTCTATCCGCTGTCATGGCCATAAATATTTTATAGTTAGCATTTAGCAACCAGACTGACCGATAATTCTATATCTTCTGTTGTTCACTATTGTTTTTTGGGATGAGAGTTATTAATGATTCCCTCCAGGATTCTGGTATCTTGGCCTTTTTCAGCACTTCATTAAATGTTTCTAATAGCAGTTGTTCTAACGACTCTTGAAATGTTTTATAAAATTCAGCAGAGATTCCATCTGAGCCTGGAGTCTTATTATTTTTTTGCTTTTGAATTGCTCTTTGTATCTCCAGTTTCATTATTTCCTCATTTAATATTTCTTTTGTTATATCTGTATTCTGGGAAGATTCCTTTTTTGAAGGTATCTTTGAATATTCTCCTCTTCAAGTTTTTCTGAACTGTATAGTTTTTGAAAATAGTTTACTGCTATACTCTTCTTTTTTTCTTCCTGTAGATGCACCATTCCATCCTCATCCACTAATTGTTTTATTAATTTCTTTTCCTTGTCTTTTTTTAATTTATAAGCCAACCATCTTCCGGGCTTATTGGCATTTTCAAAGTAGTTTTGTTTAGTTGCTCTAATTTTTTGTGCTACTTCTTTTTGGGTTATTAATTGTAATTTATGTTTAATTAACTCTTTTTCTACTTTGATTTCTTGGTTTTGGGGTTCTTTCTATAATTTAGATTCTGCTTTTTCTAATTTTCTTTGGAGCTCTGCTAGCTGATTCTTTTTATTTCTATTTTTCCTTATTGTGTATGCTATCGATAAACCTCTTATATAAGCTTTTGTTGTATCCCATAAGTTTTGAATTGTAGTTTCTTCATTCCAATTTTCTTTTAAAAACAGGCCTAATTCTTTTTTTGAGTATTGAATAAAATTCTTTTCTTTTACTATCCTTTGGTTCATGGTCCATCTCCCTTTCCTCCTGACTTCTCCTTTCAAACTAATTTTTAATGAATTGTGGTCTCCCCAGGAATTGGCTTCAATTTCTATTTCCGCAATGTCTTTTCCTGTTTCTGGGGCCATCCACACCATATCTAACCTTGACCTTGATTTTGGGGGGTTAGAGAAGAAGGTATATTGCTTTTTTTGTGGGTTAATTTCTCTCCATGTATCTTTTAAGTTAAATTCCTGGGCCAATTCAATATTTTCCTTTCATGATTTTTCTTTCTTCCAGTTTTGTAGTCTTTTTTAGGGACTGCCACTGCATTGAAGTCACCTAAAATACTTCTAATTCTATTAGTTTTTTGTGTAACTTATTATAGTATTCTCTCTGATGTATGTTGGGTGCATAAATAACTACAAGTAATATTCTTTTTTGTTTTATTGAGATTTCAATCATTAGTCTCCTTCCCTCATTATCTGCATACATTTGTTTGGGATTTAATCTTTCCTTTATATAAACTGCTATCCCCCCCCTTTTTTTTGTTTCTGCCAATACTACAAATAATTTCCCTAGTTTGGGGGCTTCCAAAAAACCACTTTTCCCTTTTGGAATGTGCACTTCTTGTAGGCATAATATTTCTATGTTCAATTTTTGGAGTTTAGTAATTGTTTGTTTTCATTTTATTGGTGCATTCAATCCATTTATGTTGATTGATATCAATTCACTTCCTCCTCCATTAAATTACTTATTTGTCCTTCCTACTTCCCTTTTTTGTGTTACTCCTCTCTGCTGTCTTGTTCTTACCCCCTCTCTGTATTGGCTTCCGGTCTCTAACTGCTCTTCTGATCCTTGATTTGATTTGTTTTCTTCTTGAGTTTTGGATTTTAATTCCTCTCTACTTTCTAATTCTTCTCCAAAGTTTTGTTCACTGAATTCCTGAGCCTTTTCTACCGTATCTATTCTAATTTTTTTGTCTTCCCAGGTTATTAACATGCCTTTTGGTATCAACCATTGGAACATGATTCTATGGCTGGTCAATTTAGCAGAGAGGAATTGATAATTCCTCCGTTGCTCACAGATTCTTTTGGGTAATTGTTTTAATATTGTGATCTTCTTCCCTTTAAACATCAGTTTATCTTCCCTTGTCTTTCTATAAATTTCGTCACAAATTGATTTCTTTGTAAATCTGACATGGATTTCATGTGGTAGTCTATGTCATTTCACATAATTTGTATAAATTCAGTAAGCCTCATCAATACTGTTCCCTAATTCCTATCTAGCTATATGTAGGGGTTCTGCTAGTAATTCCACTATGAGTTTATATAGATCCTCTTCTCTCTTTTCTACCACATTTTGAAATCTTAAGTAATAGGAGGATCTCTCTAGCTCAAGGCACGTCACTGTCTCCTCCAACTCCTTTTTCTCCATTTCCCATCTCTCTTCTGCAGCTTCCAGTTTACTTTCAGTTCTCTCTACGCTAGCCTCTATTACGTTTATTTTTTGTTCATTGTTTGCTATTGATTCCTAAATCTTTTCCATTTTGTCATCCAATTTTCTTATGTCTCCCTTCACCTCACCCATATCCCCTTTCATTTCTTCATGATTGTTTTGCATTTCTTCATGATTTTTTTTGCATTGTTTCCTGCATTTTCATCATTACCTCTTGAATCAAATTCAAAGAGGTGTGCATATTTTGCACAGCTGCTGCTGTTCCTAATTTTTCAGTAGATCACATATCTGTTATTAATTTCTGCCCTGCAGGTGAAGCTGTCACAGGGGTTGTCTTTTTTACTGTTTTTGTAATTGTAGCTGTGTTTGACATTTTAATTTTTTGTAGAAGGGTATTCCACAACTATATATATCTAAAATTTTACCCCAAGCCTTATCTATATTTCTTTCTATTTCTAATCTTTCTTCTTAATCTTAAATCAATATAGAATACGGAATGTTCAATGTCAATAGCAATAGCAATTATCAATAATATAATTTCACAATTAATTTCAGGTCGATACAATAAAAAAGTAAATGTAATTTCTATTATTAAATTAGTTAAATTATTAAACAATATCTAGAAGAAAAGGAAAGAAAAGTTAAAACAATATAACAATAGAAAGGATCATCAAATGTTAAAGAAGGGAGGGGAAACACATATAGTGAAAATTATATAACAATATTTAGTATTATCTATATTAAATCTTAGCTAACAAGTTCCAGAGTTACATAAAAGAAAAAAAAATGGATTAACTATAAATTTCAAATCTCATACAGGTATATTAAGAATCCTTTACCAGTCAGTATATTGGTTTATTTGATATCTCCAGTCAATAAGTCTTCCTCCAGTAAATCAACGTTCTTTCTTCTTCAATCACTTTCACAGTTCCCACTTCTTTTTTTGCCTTCTGTTCTCCAAACTTAAAGATGGCAGCTTTCAATTTGCCTAGTCACTATCACTTCCTCCATCTCTATCTCCAAAGGCTATTCTTTACTTTCTTTTTTCTCTGACCTGTTCACCACCTACACACACTTTCAGTACCTCCTCATAGCCACAATCCCAGTTCCAGCTTTCTTTGTGATTTTCTCATCAATTCAATCCAATCCACAATCCACAATCCTATCTCTCTCAGCACCGCTCACAAAGGAGTTTCACTCTCTGCCGCTCCTCCTTCTGCTCCCACCCCTAAGGCGCTGCTTTTTTCCTTTTGGAGACTCACTTTTTCCTTCGTCTGCCACCTCTACAATTTCACTGAGACACTTTGGATATTTTGCCTCTTCTTGCCGATGCTTCTTGTTGCTTCTCATTATTCTGCTTCCTCATTTTCCATTCAGGTCACCATATCTCCAGACCTGGCTCTGACAGCCAGTCTCTTCCATGCTGGATTCGGGGGGTTCCACCCTTCTTGGTGGAGGAGCACCTTTCACTCCACCACCTCTGGGCTATCCCCTTTCATTTGCTGTCCTCTTCAAGGTTCTGCGTTGCCGTTATCGGCCTCCAGACATGGAAAATCGGGCAGGCAAAGTGGAGATTCCAATTCCCTGCACCGCACCAACATGACAGTAGCCTGGAAGTCCTATCTTTGTTTATCTTCATGTATTCATATTGCTTTGCTAATTTTCATTATCTAGAGATGGAATTCTTAGAGCAGAAAACAAACACTGATCTCATGTGAATAACACCATCAATATCCTTTATGTGAGAGCATAATCATAACATAGCCATCGTGGCGCAGGGCTTAGAATACAGTACTACAGGCTACTTCTGCTCACTACCAGGTGTCAGCGGTTTGGCAGTTTGATTCTCACTAGCTCAAGGTTGACTTAGCCTTCCATCCTTCCGAGGTTGGTAAAATGAGAACCCAGATTGTTGGGGGCAATATGCTGACTCTGTATAGAGAGGGCTGAAAACACTGTGAAGCAGTATATAAATTTAAGTCCTATTGCTACTGCTATAGCATCTGTCTGTTGTAGTTTAAAGCACCTTTCCTTAGGATTCCATGACTGTCCTCCATACCTATATTGCAATCTTGGCATACAGAATCTATGTTCTTATAGTTGTTGAAACAGGTGCTATGTTTGCATTTCTTATGTATGTCAAAGTAATTTTGAACAGGAATTAATTAAGGGATCTGCAAAACTTGCTTCATCAAGGAACTGAAACTGTGAGATATACAGGAATAAATGTTCCTGCAATTTTTTAAAAAAAATTATTTATATGCCGCCCTTCTCCGGAGACTCAGGGCGGCTTACAATTAACAGACCTAAGCTGTATGCTGATAAATCTGTGTACTTCAACTGAGTGTCTTTTTTTTTTATATAATAAAAAGTTTTTATTGGTTAAAATATACAATATTATAGTTTACAATATGTTGAATTTTCAATATCTTTATATAAAGATATTTCAATTATTATTTTCTTTTTTTAATTTCTCACACAACAGACATTATTATCTTAAATCGAAACAAACAACCAGGTTATATAAAAATTATATAAACAAAAAAAAGTGTTATACAAAATACAATAAAAGAAGAGAGAGAAAGAAAAATGTCAATTAAAAAAACCTTAAACAATAGATTCCCCTCCTTTCTTCATTTCCTAGTTCTGGCTCTTAAAACCATGGTCTGGCCTCCCCCCCCTCGCGGGCCGCAACAGCTCCGTCCGCCTCCGCTCCTTGATCATCTAATACTTCCCCCTCTTCGGCTCCTGTATCTTCTCCACCTAGGAAGGATTTATGTTGGTCAAAAAAAGCCTTAGCTTCCGTTACATTATTAATTTTCTTCTTACTGTCCTCCCAAAAAATCATCAAGCCCTCCGGAATCAACCACCTAAAACCTACTCCCTTAAGGTACAGCTTATTTGATAAAAAATAATATTTTCTTCTTGATTCTCGTACCTGTCTGGGAATCTGCTTCAGGATGGTGATCTCCTTGCCCCTGTACACCAGCGCCCCCAGTCTTTGTTTTCTCAATATCTCATCTCTCAGTTCCCTTCTCACAAATTTAATATGAATCTCTCTTGGTAAATTATGTAAAATTGCAAATTGTGAGTTTACTCTGTACACCAAGTCCACATCCCTTCCAATAGACTCCAAATCTCTTTCTAAAAATTCACCCAACATTTTAACCATCACTTGTCTCAAATTTTCCTGGTCAAGTTGTTCCACATTTTGGAACCTGAGAAAATAAGACATCTTATCCAATTGTAAAGTTAACATTGCATTTCCTCTCCCATCCTCCACCTTCTGGAGTGCCCGTACCTCCCCCTCCAGACCCCCCATCTTCTTCTTGTTTTGCTCTGCCAGCTGTTGAACATCATTTAAATCTTTTTTCATAAGTGTCATTTCAGATTTAATTTCAGATAATCCTTTTTGCACGTCATCTAACTTGTCCAACTTCTGACCCAATATCGCCAGTCTTTCCAAAATTTTTTCCATATCAGCTGCTGCTGATTTATGGCCCTTAGCCATCTTAGATCAGTAGAAGATGAGAAATCAAAAGACAAACCTCCAGAGAAGAAAGAGGGATTAGCAATCAGAGTAATTTTTCAACTATCCACCAGTGGGCGCTCACAGGAGCAACGAGTCCGAAGTATAGAGTAGGTCAAACAGGAAGCCAGAGGAGAATGTTGTCTTCAATCATAAATAAAGAAGCAGGAAGTCAGACTGCCGCCATTGCCTACCGGGAAGAGAGGCCACCAGACCTCTCCAAGAAACTCTGCCACAGCCATCCTCCAAGGAAAAGTCAGCAAGGTAAGGGGTTTCACTCCATCTCCTTCCCCCTAGTTCTCTGCCACGGCACCTTTCCAGCTACAAGGGGGGGAACTCCAACCCCCCCTCTCACCTCCAGGATGCCTGCTCCACTCTCCAATCAGTCAGTTCAGTCCGTTGTGCCTTCTTAGCTAGCACCGGTCCCCTTAGGCGCTGTGGCGCCTCCGCGGCCTCGAAAAAAAGCCGCCGATTGCCTCCCACCCCCTCTGGAGCCTTGGGCGTGCCAGCATTGGCCTCCCAGCCCCTGGAAGTGAGGCAGGGGACCCCTGGCGAGCCGCCCTCAAACGGCAAATGGCCCAATAATGGGGCGCTTGGCCCAAAGGGCCTCCAGATTGGGGGGATCGGACTCTGGGGCCAGAGCTAGCCCGATCAGAGTCTGTCGCCAGCGGAACCGGAAGCGGAAAGCACCTCAACTGAGTGTCTTGAATTGAGTTTGGAAATCCAGTGGCAATCAATACAGCTGTTTCTCATTGCAGAGATGAAATGGAATCTGTGAGATGTTCCAGTGTCTACCTGTACTGCTGCATTATGAGCCAACTGCAGTTTCTGAACAGTTTTCAAGAATTACCACATAAAGAACATATTGAAGAATGGTTACAGGAACTGGGCATAGCTAGTCTAGAGCAAGGGTCACCAACCTTTTGGACCTTACGGACTATTAAATTCATAATTTTAAATCCCGTGGACCACTAATATGATCTGCCTAATGACCAGCTGGGTGGGCATGGCTAAGTGGTCATGTGACTGGATGGGCGTGGCCAACTCCTTGTCTCCCCACCTGAGCTCCTTAGGGCCCCAACAGGAAGCAGTTGTTGGAGCTAAGCAGCCACCACAAGAAAGAGTTGGCAAAACAGCTCAGTTCAAATTGGATCTGACTGAGAAGGAGGCTCAGCAGAAGCACCTCACTGAGGACTATGAGCATAGGCTTTCCAAGTAGAGGGAAGACCTGCGGGAGTGCAAGGCCAGGTACCAGCACCTGGAGGCTCAGCAGGCTGAGATGGTCAGCCAGTTCCAGGCCATGATGCAGTCCCACTGGAAGGTCTTCTGGTTCTTCACCACCAGCAACACTTCCCTCCAGCCTTTGCCCAAAGCCTGGCACCAGGAGGCTGAAGCAGACTCCAAGGCGGAATTTCTGCCCCCCTCTGACCCACACAAAAAGACCTCAAAGGGGGAGACTCTCTGCAGCAACACAAATGTTCATTGTATATAATTGGCCCAGGGGTTGTAGTTTGAGGACCCCTGATTTAGTGCAATATTAAAAATGCAAATAATTTTTTCTGCAGACCACCAAAATTTTCTTGTGGACCCCCAGTGGTCCACAGACCATCAATTGGTGACTGCTGGTCTAGTGAAAAGAAAGATGAGGGGAGACATGATAGTAGTGTTCCAATATCCCTTCCTTTCTTCCAACAGAGAGGAAAGGATCAAGCTATTTTCCAAAACACCTGAAGGCCAGACAAGGAATAATGGATGGAAACTGATTAAGGAGAGATTCAACCTGGAAATAAGGAAAAATTTTCTGACAGTGGACTGTCATTTGTCAGAAATAGTGTAGGGTCTCTTGCTTGGGCAGGGGGTTGGACTAGATGACCTACAAGGTCTCTTCCAACTCTATTAATCTGTCTGTGTGTCTATTATGGGTTTCCCTCATGATCAGATGTATCTTCCATAGCTGATAAAAGACCCTCTGTGCCACTCTGATAGTTAATATGTACCAGGAGAGGAACAAGGATTGTGACAACTGTGCAAATATCCTGGATTTTTCTCAGGAACATATAATGTAATTGACCACAAAACACTTTTGGAATTCTTGAAAAAGCTGGGAGTTGCAGGCATTGCTTGTGGTTCACCTCTTACCTCTTTGGGTGCTATCAGAAGATAGTCTTGGATGACCATTGTTCAGAAATGTGAGGGGAATCTGACAATTTCCATTTTCTCTTCCATGTTATAAAATACTTGGGAAAGATTAGTATTATTGTTATTAACAGGCTGATGGTACTAATCTATCCTACAATCTTGGAATTGGATTTTGACAGATATTTGATGGTCTCCAGGATATAAAGGACTAGATATGTGATGATAATCTGCAATTGAAGGCAAAAAAGTAGTTACAAATCAGTAATGTCTCATTCATTAATATTCAGACACTGTGCTTTCCCTTTGATTAGATTCATAATAAAAATTGCAAGCTTTCATATGATAAAACAGAATCATAGAGCTAAAAGCGATCTTGGAGGTCTTCTAATCCAACCCCCTGCTCAAGATAGGAAACCTTATTGTAAGGACTGCCTCTCCTTCCAACTTAAGAAAGTAAAAACTCTTCAAACGTAGTATTTCAAAAGGAACCTTTTATTAAGCAGAAATGATAGCAATGGAATCAAAGCAACATCTGAATACCCTTAGGCAAGACAAGTAGGATTAAAGCAGTAGAGACCCCTCCCTTTAGGCAGAATGCAGATTTTAGCCAATACACAAGTGTGGAGATGTTTTCTTTTCCAACTGCCCTGAGAATCGGATAAGCATGTATTCCAATTGCTATCCTCCATTATTCTTTAAAGTGAAACAGCCCACATAACTGTCATAAACATTGCCCCAAAGTTAAGGAGATCTCAGGGTGCTTTGGCACCAGGATATAGGTTGTAAAATATCTGTTGATTCAGGCAATGCTAATAAATTGAATCCAAGGCCCCTCCTTCTCTAAGGTGACCAGATTTTAACATTGGTAAAGAGGGACACTATTGATGGGGGAGGGGCTTGATTAAAAATTTGGTATATATGGAGCAACAAAAAATTTCATAGAACGCAAAAATAGTACTGTAATATATTTTTTTAAATTTCAGCATAAGTACAATTTACAAATATAATAAATAAATAAAAATTATGTATAGTATTATTTTATTCTATAGGAACTACTCAGAGGGCTGAAAAAAGTCATTTCTGATAGGTCCTCACACTCTTGACTAGTCCTCACACTTATGACCATCCTCACATTTATGCCCGTGCATTCTTAACAACCATGTCATTCATTTCACAGCTGCTTCTCTTCACCATGGTGATAAGATAGGGCAAAAACGTAAAATGTGAGGACAGTCGTAAGTTCGAGGACCGCTCAAAAGTGTGAGGACCAGGCAAAAATAACTTTTTCAGCCCTCTGAGTAGTCCATGTGCACAAAAGGACTACCCAGAGGGCTGAAAAAAGTGATTTCTGACAGGTCCTTGCACTTTTGACCAGTCTTCGCACTTATGACTGGTCATCATTTATGCCCATTGTAGCATTCTTAACAAACATGTCACTCATTTCATAACTGCTTCTCTTCACCATGGTAAAACGTGAGGACAGTCGTAAGTTTGAGGACTGGTCAAAAGTGCGAGGACCAGTCAAAAATAACTTTTTCAGCCCTCTGAGTAGAAAAGAGAGAGGTGTTAGGTTTGAGGAGAAAGATTGCTGTACAATAAAAAACATGAAAGGGAAGAAAACCAACCCCAAACAAATATAAAGATATTAAGATAAAGAATGAATTGTTAAACTTTAAAGAATAAAAGAGAACAAATATGAATAAATAGCAATAATTAGAAACACACATACAAACATACAATGTATTTTCTTTGAACAGAGTATTTGGCTGGTTCACAAATTTAAACAGTGTTTAGTCATTTCAATTAAATTTACAATTTCTATATTTCCTTTTTGCCATATTTATTCCTCATCTATTTTTTTTAAAAACCAATATTATCCTTCATCCTCATCTCTAATCTTAATCAAATTCAATTTTTCACTTCTATATTATACCCCTTCCCATTGTCATCTATTTTTATATCCATCTTCACATTGGTTAATTATGTAATATTACAGTTGTTTAATACAAATTCAACATTTTAATATAAATCTAGTTATATAACTATCTTTTTTGTATATTAATCAACATGAACATGAATATTCCAATTATTTCCATGCAATCCAATTTCTTACAAATCAATTAATTATATTTACCAATAATAATAAACCAAATAATTTCCCCCATATATTCTTCCAAACCACAACTTAACAATTTCTGCTTTCAACACAATATAAAATTAATAGTATCTCAATTATTACAATTCCCTAGTTAAATAGAGCTTTTTTTTCTTTTGTGTTTTAAAATCTTGAACTCTCCTCTTTTGCCATTTGCCATAAATTTCCCATTGTTTGCACCTACCTTTTTTGATGAGGAAAAAGAAAAGAAATCTGCCTTTCCAACGTTGCAAGCAAACAGCAAAGCCAACAACCTGCTTTAGTTTCAGTTTCGTTTTCAGCTTGAATTGCACAAGGAGAAAAAAAATGTGCTCCAGCAGCATTCTTTGCAGCTAGCCAAAACAGCTGAGAGCAAATCAGCTGAGAGCCGGGAGGCCGATCTAATCAACTTATGGTAATTAACCTATACAGAAAGGGGCTGTTTTTTCTATTTTTGCAGGCACCAGTCTACTCATTTGTTTTCTTTTAACACTAATCAGCTGTAGGGCTGCCCTTTGAAGCTCTGCGGCAAGAATTTAAACAGTTTTTTTCCCTCTAGCCATCAGCTGGGACTCAGGAGGCAGCAATAGATTGGGAGTGGGTGGGGTAAGCAAACCCGTTCTCCCACCAATCGGGACTTTTTAAAAACACCGCTGGATGCGGGACAAATTGTTGAAAATCGGGACTGTCCCGCCAAAAGCGGAATGTCTGGTCACCTTATCTTTTTCCCAACTGAATGGCAGTATCACTTCTAGGGATCTGACATGCTGCCTTCCTTAGAACAAGAAAGGATCCACCTGTGAAAAGATATAAACAAAAAAAATCCATTATAGTATATTAACAAGGTTTGTTAGGATATTGGGAGTGAAATTTTCTCAGTAAGGTAGGAGGCCTAACATGGTGTTTAGTGACCCATTTGTTTTGGGCTGAGGGTAAATGTTTCCAAGCAACTTAGTATTGGATTTTCCCTCTGTGGATCTAGAGTCAAGGATTTCCTTGATTTCAAAGTGTTGTTCACCTTCAATCATGATGGGAACAGGTGGTGTAGATGCAGGTGGTCTGAGGGATAAGATTATTTCTCATTTGAGTAAACTAATGTGAAATACTGGGTGGACTTGCCTGAGTGTCTTTGGAAGGAGTAGTTCAACTGTTATTGTATTGATGACCCTAGTGATAGGGAAAGGTCCAATGAAATTTGGCCCTAGTTTCTTTGATGGCTGTAATGATTTCAGGAATTTTGTAGATAAGTATATCCTATCACCAACATGGAAAGATTTGGGTCCTTTTCTTGTCAGCTTGAATTTTAAAAGCCTCTTTAGCTTCTTTAAGGCTAATCTAACCACTGGCCATGTGTTTTGCAAATTATCCACCCACTCCTTAAATGAGGGGATGGTGGGTTCTTCTGTGGGTAGTTCAGGCATGGGACTGAAATCCTGACCTGTCACTATCCTAAAAGGGGTAAAACCAGTTCTCGAGTGTACAGAGTTATTAAATGCAACTTCAGCAAAAGGTAAAAGTTAGGTCCAGTTATCTTGTTGAAAATTAATAAAACAAATATTGTTCTAGCACTGAGTTCACTCTCTCAAAATTCCCGTTAGTACACCCGTGATGAGAAGAGCTCAACCCCTGGGCAGTGCCATGTAAGTTCAAAAATGCCCTCCAAAATTTGGTGAATTGGACCCCTCTGTCAGAGATGATCCTTTGTGGAGCTCTATGAAGCTGATAAATGTGTTTTAGGAATAATTTGGCTAAACTTTTAGCAGTTGGGATCTTTTGGCAAGGTATAAAATGTGCCTGTATTGAAAACAGGTCTGTCACGACCCAAATAACAGTATTTCCCGCACTGTCTGGCAGTTCTACAATAAAATCCATAGCAATCTCTCTCTATGGTGCTGAAGGCTCAGCTACTTTCTGTAAGAGTCCTGGGGTTTTCCCCTAATGTCTTTTTGCTGCTGCACAGAGGCAGCTAGCTACATAGCTTTCTATGTCATTTTTTAGGGATGGGCACCAAAATTGTCTTTTAATTATGTGTAAAGTTTTCACAAAACCAAAATGTCCAGCTAATTTGGAGTCTTGGCACCTTTCCATTAAGCACAGTCTTTGGCTGGCTGGAACATACAACTTCCCTCCCACCCAAGCAAAGTCCTCTTTCATCAGACAGCTGGATTTGTGGTTCAAAAACCATTCATCAGTGGCCAATGCTAAAAAGTTTGCGTGGTGTCATTGCCCATCAATGTTTCTTGTTTTGCCTGGGATTTGGTGATTACTTTAGCAGCCAGTTGATTGTTTTGTACAATTAGTTTGATTATGTCTGACTTCACAGTATTGTATTGCAATTTTCTGGATAGTGCATCTGCCAGAAAGTTTCTTCCCCCGGAGAGTTTTTATTTTTTTTATTGAAAAAGTTTTATACAACAAATATTTTCACCCCAATATACCCCCACCCCTTCCCCCCACCCCTCCCTACCCCCCTTCCCACCTCCCACCCCGACTTCCCAGAGCAAAATACAGGGTATTGCAACTAACAATCATAAGCTAAATTAACCTAACTTTAATTAAATTAACAAATCCCCCCATAGGACCCTAACTCCGCTAAAGGTAACATAATACATCTAGAATTAACATTCATTCATAAGCTATTTGAAGTTTTCTTGTCTGATATTTGTTCTGAGTATAATCAATCCATTTTCTCCACTCCAATACATATCTCTCTTGCGTATAGTCCTTCAGGTAAGCTGAAATTTTCACCATTTCTGCCAAGTTCATAACTTTCAATATCCACTCATCAATAGTAGGCAAACAGTCCTTCTTCCAGTATTGCACAACCAGCAGCCTAGCTGCCGATATAAGGTTTAAAATCAGTTTAGTCTCTATTAATGTACAGCCTATTGTGATACCCAATAAGAACAATTGCAGAGTAAATTTCAACCTTTTTTTCAAAACATTCTGCATCACCCACCAAATTTTTATCCAAAACGCTTTGATTTTCCTCAAAATATAGACCAACCATCTACCTGGTTTATTAGCATTACAAAATGTATTGTGTTTAGCATATTGTAAACCAGTTGCCACCTGGTCAGCCATAAGCATGTTAAATTGCTGTCGCAATATATTTATTGTCTCTTTAAGTTTCTTATCCCCTGGATTAGCAATGAATAATTGTGCTTTCTTTTTAATTTCCTCCTCCATTTCTTTCTGCTTCTGTTTTTGTTTTAATTTATATTTATTATTCATCTGTATTAAAATTCCCCTGATATAGGCCTTACTTGCATCCCATACCATTTCCATAGAGGTACCCTTATACATATTAATAGCAAAAAATTCTTTCATTTGTTTTTTAAACTCATTCACATTTTCTTCATATCTAAATAAATTTTCATTTAACCTCCAGGACCTCCTTTCTCCCTTTTCCTGTTCTAATTCCACTGAAACCGGACTATGGTCAGTTAAGGTTCTTGGACATATCTACACCTTCTTCACCCTAGAAAGGAAATCATTTGTAGTTAGTATAAAATCAATCCTAGAAAAGGATTGATGTCTATCAGAGAAAAAAGTAAAATCTCCTTCATCAGCATTCCGTACTCTCCAAATATCTCTCAGTTCCATATCTTCCATCATATCAAAAAAAGATTTAGGTAATTTTGCACGTGTTGAAATTTTAGACAGAGTTTTTTTGTCTTTCTGTGTATCCATTCCAATCACCCATCAATATAAAGGATCTATAGTCCCATTGTATTATTTTAGTATGCAAGAGTTTATAAAATTTGTCCTGTTGCTGGTGTTGCTGCATATATTCCAATTAAATGCATTTTTCCATTCTGGGTTAATAATTCAATTGCAATGTATCTACCTTGAATGTCTGCTTCGATTAGTTTAACTGGTATACCCTTCTTCACATATATAACTAAACCATTTTTCTTCTCCAATGTTGACACAACAAAATGTGTACCTAACCTTGAGTTTATCAAATATTTTTGGTCTGAAGATCTAATATGTGTTTCTTGCAAACAAATAAAATCATTCTTAAATTGTTTCAAGTAATGAAATATTTTCTTTCTTTTTTGTGGTGAATTTAAACCATTGACATTCCAGGATAGGAATTTAGTTGCCATCTTTGGCCCTTTGAAGCTTAGTGAGCATACGCTGAAGATCTCCCTCAATCTTACTCTTTGGCATTGCTCCTCCCACTGCTTCTGTTTTTTGGACCACTTGGGCTACAACTTGAGATTGTTGCCCTTTCAGCTGTTTTTCTTGTAATTTATAAGTTGCTCGAGTCAATCGTTGCTCTCTTGGTTCTTCTATCTTCTTGGGTGGGTCAGAAGTTGGTTGTGAGCCCTCAAGTTGGGATAATTCATCCTCCAGGCTAATTCCTCTGGCTGCAGCTTCAGCATAAGTTTGTATCTGCTTTCCATCTTTCTCTTGTTGTATTATCTCCTTTTTCTTTTCCTTTCTGCCCTCCCCTGGTGAGGGTGGAAATCCAACCTTTAAAACATTAACATAGAAATCTTTTGCCTTCCAAGGTGAGTTTAAGCGATGTCTCTCTCCTCCATAGTTCACTATTAAGCCAGTTGGAACGTCCCATCTGTATTGAATTTGTCGATTTCTCAACTCATTAACCAAAAATCCAAATTCCTTTCTATCTCTTAACATCTTGGAGGGAATCTCTTTCAAAACAATTAATTCCTTTGCATCCACTTGAACCTTATTTCTGTATGAAGCTTGTAGAATATCATTTCTAATCCTCCTGGTTGTAAAGTAGATCACCACATTTCTTGGCAGCTGCCTTTGTCTTGCCACCCATGAGTTGACCCTATAGATTTTATCAATCTGAATTGCAACATGTTCTGGCCTTTCTTCAATTATCACTGCCAAAGCTTCAGCACAAATATCTCTCAAGTTTTCACGATTATTTTCTTTTAGCCCTCTCAATCTCAAGATAAATTCCATAGATCTGTATTGCAGCATGACCATATCTTCATCCACCTTTTCTGTTTTAGAAAATCTCTCCTACTTTCTGTTCCAGATTCAGATTCGCCTCGTTAATTTCTTCTACTCTCTCCTCCAACTGGATAAGATATTTTGTCAATCCTGAAACTGCTAAAATAATATCATCCCTTATTTCATCATGCTTTTCTTCCACAACATCTTTAATTGCTTTTATCTCTGCTGCAAATTCTTTAAATTTCCCATCCATAATTACTGTTTGGTCATTCATAGCTGTGGTTTGATTAAGCATAGCTTCTCTTATAAATTCTTTAAGATCTTTCAAGGAGGCCTCCTGACTCTGTGGGTCCACTGGAAGTTGTACTTTCTGTGTCACAACTGACACTGTTGGAGAAACTCCTCCCCCTTTAGAGACCACTGATTTAACTTGTTTAGCAGCCATCTTATATTAAAAGAGAAAAAAAAAGTCTTTTCTCTTAAAAGCCAAAAAGCCCCTTAGGCAATATTCTAAAAAGTATTTTGCAGTTTAAAATAACTTTTCCTCTGCCTGCAACAGGTTCACAATCCAGCAGCTATAAGCCCTTTAAGAATGCAAGTCACAAAAAGCACTTTTGTTTCTTAACTTTCACTTTCACGCCCACATCAGAAGCACCATCTTTCAGCCTCCAGTCCAAAAAGTCCCCTTTAGAAACACTGTAACCTCGGAGCTAGGTGGTAATACTTGCAAATTGATTGTTTCCCTGCTTCCGCTCCATCTGCTGCTGGAATCAATCAGTCTCTCTTTTGACAGCAGAATTGGTCACAACGTCTGGCTCTGTTAATACAGAGTCATCCCAGATCCGGAGCTTCAGTGGGTGAAGTGGGAGGCTCTCATCCTTCAAGCCCCTGGAGTTATTCTAGGGGCTTTCGGGGAGCTTTACCCACACCCACCGGCTCTCCTCTCCCTCTTCTCCCAAGGGAGAGGATTTTAAGCCATCAGACAGCTGATTAGCGCTGTCAAAATGGCTTTTACGTGA
The DNA here is from genome assembly GCA_012654045.1 of Ptyas mucosa. Lineage (NCBI taxonomy): Eukaryota > Metazoa > Chordata > Lepidosauria > Squamata > Colubridae > Ptyas > Ptyas mucosa. The sequence continues at coordinate 4,836,529 of WNWU01000125.1, forward strand.
TCGCAGGGCTGGCGGTCCGTGGGGACCGTCTGCAACGTCGCCGGTGCCAACCGGAAGTCCTCCCCCGGAGAGTTTTTTGAGACTAAAATCAAACCATCAAACCAAGTTGAGAGACCAGAAGTTGATGTCGCGGCGAAACGGACGGGTGATTTTGGGGCTTTAGAATCCCCGCCGATAGCCCCGCTGCTAGACGGTCCATTTTGGACCCCACAGTCTAGTTTTGAGGGCACATCCTGCCTATCCAAGGGACACTGCAAAGTCCCTGGTAGATCCAGGAAAGCCCTTTTTCCTGACAGTGGGGAAGCAGCCATAGCGGCTGCCAAGGCTGGGACAGCTTTGGGAGGAAGAAAGAGGAAAGACAGTTAATCGATGTGGTGAGAGAACATTATTTTTTCAAATTGATAAAAAGTACACCCTGTGAGATAAGTGTGTGCATGATCAAGATTAAGGAAATTTAAGCGGTGAACTTATTTTGGAATAGACTATTTTATACCCGATTGCCAATTTGGAAGGTTTTTAAACTAATTGCTTTTAACATTGACTGAGACTGGACTGAAAGAGAAGAGAGGAGAAGATACTGTTTTTGGAACTGTGCCTTTTTAAAAATTTCTGTCTCATTTGGGACTGATTTATTGCAAAGTCTCTTCTTTTTGCTTTTTTTGTAACTCTTTTTTCTTTTTTTTAAATTAATTTTCAATAAAGAAGATCTGGACTTTTAACTGTAGGAAAGCTAGGAGAGTGAGTAGTGCTGCCATCTGCTGGGGAAAAAGAAGAAGAAGAAGAAACTTTGCTGCAATGTTTATCCAGGCAGAAAGATGAAGGATACATTGTTGCCATAATAATAACAAAGTGGCTCCGAGCTTTAGTTTGTTGAGTATGTGAAGAGAACATCTGAGGAAGTGGAATTATCTGTATTGTTTACCCAGATGTTCTTGCTGGACTTGAAGTAGGAGCCTTGGAAAAGTGTGGAAGAAAAACTTTTTTTAAATTATTCTTTTGGGCAGCTACTTTTATTCTCTTTATTTGGGGCTTGGTTAAGAGAAAACTCTCTGTATGCTTTCCGGATACAAACATAAGTGAAAGATCTTTATTTTGAAATCTTTAAAGAATTGAATTGGATTAAGGCACTCAAGAGCCTGATGTTTTTTCTTTTTTGTTCCTCTTTGTTGATTTTTGAATTTGGACTTCCATATTTTTTTTATTCATCTCTTCTCTTTTATTTTTGCTTTGGAGTTTGGCTGGCCTTTATGTTTTCTTTTATTATTATTATTATTCCCTTTTTTCCCCTTTTTCTGTTTTTTGCTCTATTGCTCTATTGGATTTCTATTTGATGGATTAGGGTTTGGAAGAACCTGAAGAGTTGGTGTTTTTCTTTTTCCACATTTGATTTTTTCTTTTTTCTCTTTTTTTCTTTTTCCCCTTTTATATATATATAAAAGTGGCCTTGGCACTAGCAGATTATTGAACAAAATGAGTAGAAAAGTTGCAACAGTGGGAGTTGCTGCAACCACGCCTTCTTCATCTCCATCTGGAGGGCAATGCACCATCCAGGTGATGCTTCAACAAAAGAAAGATAAAGACAAAGATATGTCGATACAAACAATTTTGCAAACAGTTCAAAGGATGGAACAACAATTGCCCAAGACAGATGAGAAAGTCCAAAGGATGGAATGACAACTAATTAAGACAGATGAAAAAGTGGTCAGCATTCAACAGACAATGTCAAAATATGAAGGAAGGCTACAAGAGTTGGAGAAGAAAGATGAGCAAAAGGGGGAGAAATGAAAGACATAGATAACAGACTGAGAGAGGTGGAAAGCGAAAGGAGTGGTCTAATTGAATTGGAAATGGATAAAGCAGAATTCTACTTCAGGTTTCAAAATGTGGAGGAAGAAAAAGGAGAAAATTTTGCTGATGTTATGATTGTGATGCTGGCAGATGCTTTAGAAATAACCAAAGAAGAGATGATGCATGATGTAGATGAGATTTATCGGGTTTACACTAGATATGCAATGCGTAATAAATTGCCACGAGAAGTACACATAAGATTTACCAAGAAATCACAAGATCTAGTTTCACAAGATCAAAGGGATATGTTAACTCAATTAATTACATTAGAGGAAATTATGTCTGCAATTAAAGATTTAAAGTTGGGTAAGGCCCCAGGAACTGACGGCCTGATGGCGGTTTACTGTAAAAATTTGTGTGAAGAGATGGCTGAACCAATGAAAGAATTATTTAATATAATACAACAGGGAGGAAAGGTTCCTCCCTCCTGGAAAGCAGCCTTTATATTCTTAATACCAAAGAAAGGTCAGGATCATACAGAACCAAAAAATTATAGGCCTATTTCATTGTTAAATACAGATTATAAGATATTTGCTAAGGTGTTGGCAAATAGATTAATGAAAGTAATGCAACAAATGATACATCACGATCAAACAGGTTTTATAAGTGGCAGACAGATGAAAAGCAATGTAAGACACATTGTTAATGTATTGGAATATTTAGAAAGGAACAACCAGGTCCCTGCGGGTATAATATTTTTAGATGCTGAAAAAGCATTTGAACGACTCAATTGGCAATTTTTATTAAAGTTAATTGAAAGAATGCAGTTTTGAGATACCTTTATACAATCAATAAAGGCAATATACCAGAAACAAACAGCACAAATAATAGTTAATGGAGGCTTAACTGAAAATTTTTTAATAGAAAAAGGTACTCAGCAAGGATGTCCTTTGTCTCCATTATTATTTATTCTATCACTGGAAATATTGCTGAATAACATACAAGACTTAGAGGGAATAAAGGGATTTCTGATTAGGCAACATGAATATAAACTCTGTGCATTCGCAGATGACTTGGTTGTTACCTTAACTCAACCATCACAATCTGTTAAAATATTAATGGACATAATTAAAGAGTATGAATTAATATCTGGCTTTAAAATAAATGCAGCCAAAACAAAGATAATAGCTAAAAATATGACTGTTAAACAAAAACAAGAGATGGAAAATCAAACAGGATTTGAAGTAGTTAAAAAGGTCAAGTATTTAGGTATAAATATCCTGACAAGCAATTCAAAATTATATCATCACAACTATGAATTATTGTGGCAAAAGATGCAATTAGAGATCCAGAATTGGCGAAAGCTACAGTTGTCACTGCTAGGAAGGATAGCTGCCATAAAAATGAATCTTTTACCAAGGTTTTTGTTCCTTTTTCAAACAATTCCAATACTTAAAACTGATAAAATAATGAAAGAATGGCAAAAAGGTATAAATACTTTTGTCTGGGCAGGGAAAAAACCTCGAGTCAAACAGAGAATAATGCAGGATTCTCGAGAAAGAGGAGGACTTAAGATGCCCAATTTAGGGCTTTATTATGAGGCAGCTGTATTATCATTAGTTAGTGATTGGATTAATTTAACAGAGGATAGGATATTAAATGTTGAAGGGTATGGCCTGTTTTTGGCTGGCATGCATATTTACTGTATGACAAAAAGGTAGACAATATCTTTAAAAGTCACATATTGAGAAGTTCTTTGTTACGTGTATGGAAAAAGTATAGTTATAAGTTAAATGATAAAATTCTGATTTGGGCAATACCCAGACATACAATTGAAAATATAAATATAGAACAAAAGCAAGATGGGATTTCATATGAACAACTTTTGGATAAGGAAGGATATGGTTATCAATTAAAAACTATTCAGCAATTAAAAGAACAAGGAATAATTAAAACTTGGTTTCAATACGGCCAGTTACAGGCCAGATGGAAAGAGGACCAAAAAAAGGGTATTTTGCAGCATGAAGAGAACTTGATCAAGCAGATAAGAGACCAGAGCCAAATGCATATAAAAAGGTTATATAATGTATTATTGGAAATAGATTCTGAGACAGAATTAGTTAAGGATTGTATGATAAAGTGGGCACAAAATGTAGGGGAAACAATAACGTTGGACACATGGGAAACTATATGGGTCAGAAATGTAAAATTTACACAGGCTCAAAATTTAAGAGAAAATTTTTATAAAATGTTTTATAGATGGCATCTAGATCCAAAAAAATTAGCTTGTATGTATCTGAATATTCAGCCCAAATGTTGGAGGTGTGGAAGTCAGGATGCCACGTATTATCATATATGGTGGACTTGTAAAAAAATTAAGGCATTCTGGATAAAAATTTGGTGGATAATCCAAAATATATTAAAGAAAAAGATTAAATTTACGCCACAGTTTTTTTTTGTTAGGTATTATAACAGATTGTACTGGACTGGAAATAAAGTTGATTTTAAATTTAATAACAGCGGCAAGACTACTGGTGGCACAGTATTGGAAGAAACAAGAAATACCTACGATTCAAGAATGGACATTAAAAGTAGTGCATTTGGCAGAAATGGCAAAAAATCTCCGCATATCTTAAAGATTACTCAAATGAAAGATACATAAAGGACTGGAGAAGATGGATAGACTATATTCAAAACAAATATCATAATAAGAAATTTCAATTAGCTTATGAATGAAATATTTTGTAGAAATTGTTATATTAAGTAGAATACTGTTGTTTTATTACTAGGAGTTAAAGATCAAGGTTAATAATAACTTATTATATTGTTAGCTAATTATAGCTTTGAGTTTGTACATGTAATACCCTGAGCTAATCCCGGGAAGTCAAGGGGGGGAGGGGGGAGGGATGGAAGGGGAGGGATGGGGTGGAGGGGGGGAAGAGGGAGGGTAAAGAGAGGGATAGGGAGGGGGGAGGGGAGGGGAGAAAAAAATTTGTATAATTTGTAAAACTTTTCAATTAAAAAAAAACAAAAAAAAAGATTTACCAAGAAATTGATTGAAGCACCGATTCTTCAAGTGGCAAGAGAAAAAACCCTGAAATACAAGGAGAAAGAAATGGTGGTTTTGAAACAAATACCAAGAAAAGTGAGAGATATGAGAAAAGAGTACAAATTTTTGACTAAAATACTAATCCAAAAGGGAATCAATTACAGATGGTTGATACCAGAAGGATTAATTTTAACATGGCAACTTCAAAGATATAGGTTGGATACAATTGCTAAAGCGAGAGTCTTTTATGAAGATTTTCTAAAAGAAAAGGAAGTGGCAATGGAAACGGAAACACAAGCTGCAGTGGTGCCTTTAAAACTTGCAGAAGAGGAAATGGCAACGATTGAATCAATGGAAGGCGCAGTAGGTGGGATTGTGGAATACAAGGAACAACGTGAAGTAAGATCAACTAGAGCAACAAAACCTACATATAAAGTATGAATATGGAAACAACGAAATTAATTTCAATAAATATAAATGGAGTTAATTCGGTTGTGAAAAGAAGAAAGGTGTTTCACAAATTAGAGAAATTAAAATTTGACATTATTTGTTTACAAGAAGTGCATATTAAAAAGCAACATGAACAATTATTGTTACAACCCAAACTTGGAAGAACTTTTTTATCACTGTCACAAAATAAAAAGAGAGGAGTTGTTTTATATTTAAGAAATTCAATAATGGTGGAACAAATATACGCAGACTCAGAAGGCAGAATTTTGATGGTGGAAATAATTTATAATAATATGAAAATACTTTTAGTAGCAATATATGCGCCAAATAATAATCAAAATGACTTTTATTGAAACTTGCATATAAAAATAATTCAAATGGAATATGACAATATATGCATGATGGGTGATTTTAATGGAATAGTAGATTAAAAATACTGGAAAAGTAGATTATAAAACACTAAAAACAGTAAGACATAATAGAAAGGCACTACCAAACTCTTTTTTAAAAATGATAGAGGGGAAAAACTTGAAAGATGTATGGAGAGACAGAAATGGGAAAAATAGACAATATACTTTTTATTCTGACAGGCATTCATCTTGGCCCAGGTTTGATATGATACGGACAACAATGGAATTGACTTTGAAAATAGAACATGTGGAAATAGAAACTAATCTATGGGCCAACCATAATCCTGTGGCAGTAAACTGGAAAGGTCAAAAAAGAAAATCTAGATGGACTTTGAATAATACAATTTTAAAAGAGAAAGATTTTGTACAGAAAATGCAAAGAGAACTGGATTTCTTCTTTAAGGAGAATAAAAAGGAAGATACATCGACACAAAATCTTTGGGACACAATGAAGGCCTATGCTAGAGGCCTAATAATAGACTATACAAGGAAAAGAAATGTGAAGAAAGGACAAACCTTTACAATATTAACTGATGAATATAAGAGATTTGAAAAGGAACTCCAGAAAGATCCATGTAAGAAAGATGTAAAAATGAAAATGGATATAATAAAGCACAAAATGGACTTACTGGAGAAGGAAGAATTAGCCCAAAAAATAAGAAGTGCTAAACAGAATTATTTTGAAAATGCGAATAAACCAGGAAGATGACTGGCATATAAATTGAAAAAAGAAAGAGAATCAAGAAAAATAACGCAATTAATTGACGATCAAGGACAAAGTAAATTTGGAAACAAAGAGATGGGAAAAATAATACAAGAATATTATAGACAACTTTATAAAAGAGAGTTGATAGAAGATGGGAAAGTGAAAAAATATTTAGAGAATGCAAAATTACCTTTGATTCCTAAGGATATTGAAGAGATGTTGGAAGGGCGTATAATGATGGAATTAACAGAAGCAATTAAGAAACAGAAAAATGGAAAGGCACCAGGGCCAGATGGTTTGCCTGTTGAATATTATAGGACATCACAAAAACCTTTAAGCCTTCCGTTACTGGATGTTATGAATGAAGTAATGACAAAAAAGATAATACCCCAATCATGGACTGAGGGCTTATATTACATTGATCCACAAAGAAGACAGACCCACAACAAATAAAAAATTATAGGCCTATATCCCTGCTAAACTCAGACTCAGAATTTTCACCTCAATATTGGCAGAAAGACTTAAGAGATATTTGAATAATTTTATACACTCAGATCAAAATGGATTCCTCCTGAAAAGACAAATTAGAGACAATATAAGAATAATTCTGGATATTTTAGAATATTATGAAGCGCATCCTGAAAAGCAGATGGCTTTGATATTTTTAGATGCACAAAAAGCATTTGACAATGTGAACTGGCGATTTATGATATTACAAATGGAAGAGATTGGCTTTGGTAAGAAATTTATTCAGGCAATTGAAGCCATATATTCAAACAGATGGCGAAGGTAATGATTAATGGAGAATTGACTGTCTTTATTGAGATAGAAAAAGGTACTCGACAAGGATGCCCATTGTCCCCATTGTTGTTTATATTGATGCTGGAAGTTTTAAATAGAAATATTAGAGAAGAAAAAGAGATAAAAGGTATGAAAATCTGAAAAGAAGAATACAAATTACAAACTTTCACAGATGACCTGGTCTTTATTATTGAAGAACCACTAGCATCAATAAATAAACTGATAGAAAACGTTGGGGAAGTTGCTGGTTTGAAAATTAATAAAGAAAAGACGAAGATAATGACTAAAAATAAGTTGAATAAGTTGAAATACATTGTTAAGAATTAAAAACATGATGAGAATATTGAGGAATATATTCAATAAATGGAGAGAAATTGGGGATGCCTGGACAATATAGGGAAAAAAAACCATTGAATTGAAAATGAATACAGCAATAGAGAGAGATGAAAGAAGGAGTAGGGAGATCGAAGGAAAGGAAAAGGAGAGAGAAGAATAGAAGAAAGGGAAGAGGAGAGAAAGAAAGGAAAGGGAAGTAAGAGTAGGAGAGAACGTTAGACGGGGGAAGAAAGGAGGGGAGGGAGAAAGGAAGGGGAAGTAGAGAAGGAGCAGGAGAGGAGGGAAGAAGAAGGTAGGAAGGATAAAAGAAGGAAGGGAGAGGAAGAGAAAGAGAAGAAAGATTGCTGTAAAACAAAAAAGATGAAATGGAAGAAAGGCATCCCCAAACATGTTTAAATATATTAGGATAAAGAATGAATTATTAAAAATTAAAAGAGAATATATCTGATTAAAAATGGAGAAAATAGAATTTGAAGGTGAAAGAAGATACTGTTTATAGAAACAAGAATAGAAATTGTTAGATATTAACAGGGTAATTTTCCCTCTGGTCCACTGTTTGGGCAGGAAGAATGTTTAAATGTGATTGTCTGAGCTCCCTGACAACCCTCTATATAAAGGCTGGCTGTTAGAGAGATTGGCTGCTGGATTGTAAATAGTTGCTGAATAAAGAGCTGTTGTCTGAAGTCTGTCTCCAGTCTCTTCAATCCACCTATCTAACTCTGGCGATGAAGGTGGGATACTGAAGAAAACACTGAGACCAGAAAGAGCTGACAACGAAACAATCCAGCCTGGCGGCAAATGCGAACGGCAGCCATCTTGCGCACCAAATTCAAACGCTTGGAACTGCAGCAAGCATGTCTGCATTCCACCCACCGGCTCCATTCGATCCAGTGAAGGAGAAATGGGGCACTTACATGACGAGGTTCGACTGCTTCATGGAAGCAAACAACTTCCTTGGACTGTCAGACAACAGCAAAAGAGCACTGTTCCTGAGCCCCTGCAGGCATGATGTGTTCGACACTGCTGAAGCCCTGTGCAAACCAACTCTGATACAATCCGTACCATGGCAAGTGCTACAAAATGCACTAAAAACACACTATGCTCCTGCCCCATCAAAGATGGTGAGGCGCTACGAATTCCAGCACCGAATGCAGAAGGATGGAGAATCTATCAATCAACTTGTTGCTGCACTACAAAAAGCCACCGCCCACTGCAAATTTAGAGACCTGGATGATATTTTAATTGACCAAATAATTTGGGGGGTAAAAGACCTCCGGCTGCAGAGAAGACTCTTAGCAAAGACAAATCTAATGTTGCAGGCTGCGTTGGACGAGGCAAGGGCAACCGAGTCATCAAATAGGGTGGCCGAGTCCCTCCAGAAGCTTGCTACAGCTCCGGCTGCAACAAAATAAACTGCCACTATACATAAGAGCCGTCACCAAGATGAAGAATCTGAAAGCAGCGAGGACGAGGTTTATCAAACAGAAAGGAAGAAACACGCACCTGCTTGGGCTGGACTGGTTCAAGTCCCTTGGTCTGGGGGTGACCGGCATCAATGCCATCACCAGCTCGTGGGCCGATGACCTAATCTGGGAATTCCAAGATGTGTTTAATCCGGAACTCGGCAAGTATGTGGGCACCCCAATATCATTCAGTCTACACCCAAGGTGGCACCGATTAGGTTGAAATCCCAGAGAGTTCCATTTGCCCTAAAACCTGGGATTGACAAAGAACTTGATAAACTGATCAGGCAGGGCATTCTTTTTTTTTTTTTTAATTGAAAAAGTTTTAACAATACAAATTTTTCCCCCTTTCCCCCCCCCTCCCTAGCCACAGATTGTAAAATACATGTAAAAAGAATATATAAATCCTTCCCATCCCCACCCTAACCCTCCCCCTCCTCCCTCTTCCCTCCCCCCCTTGACTTCCATTATATGCAATATTAATATTCCCAAACAATATATATGTTATTCAAACTTCCATATCTTTTTTCTATATTTACTAACATACTAACATAGTCATCTCAGCTAAAAGCAATATAATATTTTCTAGTCTGATACTTATTCTGTACATACTCAATCCATAATTTCCATTCCTGTATATACTTCTCATGCGTCTGATCTTTTAAAAAAGCTGAAACCTTTGCCATTTCTGCAAATCCAGCCATCTTCTGGGTCCATTGGTCAACAGTCGGTAAAACATCACTCTTCCAATGTTGGGCAATCAACAACCTAGCTGCTGTCACCATATACAAAATCAATTTAGTTTCACCCAGTGTAAAGTCTTTAACTATACCCAATAAAAAAAATTGCGGAGAAAATTGTATTTTTTTCTTTAAAACATTTTGCATAACCCACCAGATTTTTATCCAAAAAGCCCTCACTTTCCTGCAAGTCCACCAGATGTGATAATATGTAGCATCTAAACAATCACATCTCCAACATTTTGGCTGCACATTAGGGTACATGCAAGACAATTTCTTGGGGTCTAAGTGCCATCTATAAAACATTTTATAAAAATTTTCTCGTAAATTTTGTGACTGTGTAAATTTAACGTTCTGAACCCATATTTTTTCCCATGTTTCCAACATAACTGGTTGAGAGAAATTTTGTGCCCATTTAGTCATACAATCTTTAACTAGCTCATTTTCTGAGTCTCTTTCTAACAAAACATTATAAACTCTCTTAATGTGCATTGGACCTGTCCGCTTTATCTGTTCAACCAATTCTACTTCATATTCCATTAAACCAGTTTGTTGATCTTCTTTCCATCTCATCTGTAGTTGATTGTACTGCAACCAAGTCAACGATTTCCCTTCTTCCAACAGCATATCCAAAGTCTTCAATCGCCACCTGCCCTCTTCAAAGTAAAGTAACTCTTTATATAAAAACTCCCCGAGTGACTTAATATTTGTATTCCACATGGTATCAGCGAGATCCAGCCAAAACGGAATCTTATAATCCCAATTAGTTCGGTGCCTTCTCCAGACTCTCAGCAAGGCATTTCTAAGTAAATGACTGTTAAACACTTTATCCACTTTGGTATCATAAAATAAGTATGCATGCCAACCCCAAACCAGGTCATGGCTTTCTGTATTCAACAAGTCAGTCTTAGTTTTCCCAAACCAATCACTTAATTGTATCAATGCAGTTGCTTCATAATATAATCGAAGGTTTGGGAGTTTAAGACCACCTCTCTCACGAGTATCTTGCATTATTTTCAGTTTGACTCTTGGTTTTTTATCATTCCAAATAAATTTGTTCAGTCCTTTTTGCCATTCTAGCAATGGTTTGTCTGATTTAAGCACCGGTATCATTTGAAATAAAAAGATCAGTCTAGGTAAAACATTCATCTTTACTGCTGATATTCTTCCAAGCAGTGATAACTGCAGTTTCTTCCAGTTTTGCATATCTTTTTGTATCTTTTGCCACAGAACCTCATAGTTATTTTGAAACAGTTTAGCATTGGAGTCTGTGATTTGTACTCCTAAATATTTGACCTTTGAAACAGTCTCGAAGCCTGCCATTCTTTCCAGTTCCTTTTTTTTGCTCTCTGTCAGATTTTTGACAATCATTTTAGTTTTCTTCTGATTCAACCTGAAACCAGATACCATGCCATACTCTTCTATAATATTTTTCATCTGGATTATTGAGTTCATAGGTTGTGATAGGGTAACAACCAAGTCATCTGCAAATGCCTTAGTTCTATAGTCCTTTTGCCTTATAACTATTCCAGTCAAGGAATTCGAGTCCCGTATTGCATTGAGTAAGACTTCTAAAGTTAAAATAAATAATAACGGGGATAATGGACAACCTTGTCTGGTGCCTTTTTGTATGTTAAAATTCGATGTTAAGCATCCATTGATAATAAGTTGTGCATGTTGCTCTTGATAAATTGCACCAATCGCTTGTATAAACCGCTCCCCCAAATCCATTTTTTCCAAAGTCTTAATTATAAAGTTCCAATTCACGCGATCAAAGGCTTTTTCCGCATCCAAAAAAACCAGCACTGCAGAGATCTGTTTATTCTTATCTAGATAGTCCATTAAGTCTATAACTTGCCTAACATTCTCCTTCATATATCTGCCTTCAATAAATCCTGCTTGGTCATGATGAATTATCTTTTGAATAACTGGCATCAATCTGTTGGCTAGTACTTTTGCAAAGATTTTATAGTCTGTGTTTAATAAAGATATTGGTCTATAATTTTCTGGTTTCTTAGGACCTGATTCTTCTTTCGGAATCAATGAAACAAAAGCTGTTTTCCATGAGGAAGGTATCTTACCTCCTAGTTGTATATTACGAAATAAATCTTTAAGATGCTCGATCATTTCTTCTTGTAAAGTTTTATAATAAATTGCAGTTAAGCCATCCGTCCCTGGAGCTTTAGCTGTTTTTAATTGTTTTATAGCAAAACTGATCTCCTCCACTGTTATCAGTTGTTCCAAACTTTTCTTTTGGCTCGTTGAAATTTTTGAAACTCTCTTGTTTTCCAAGTATTCATCTATAGTAATATTCTGTATGTCATCTTTAGCATATAACTTAGTATAATATTCCAAAAAGGCTTTTTTAATTAGATCTTGTTGGTAAACTTCTTTATCAGCATATTCAGTACTATCAATAATTCGTGTCGATGCTTGCTTCCTCAAAGTATACGCCAACCACCTGCCCGGTTTGTTAGCATTGGAAAAAGTATTGTGCTTTGCAAATTGTAAGTTAGTTGCCGTTTGGTCTGCTATAAGCATTTGAAATTGATCCTTCAGAAGTTTTATAGCCATTTGCAATTTTCCGTCTGTTGGTTTTTGTATCAATTGTTGTTCTTTCTTTTTTATCTCAGATTCCAATTGTAGTCTTTTCTTCTGCTGACTTTGCCTGTGTTTAGAATTCATTTGAATTAGTACTCCCCGCATATATGCTTTAGCTGCATCCCAAACTGTTTCAATAGGGGTGCCTTTGTTCAAGTTAAATTTAAAAAACTCCTTTAAATGCTTTTTGAGTTCAATTATATTCTTTTCATATCTAAATAGATTCTCATTTACTCTCCAGGATCTTCTTTCTCTTTTACCCATCTCGATTTCCATCCAGACCGGACTGTGGTCAGTCAAAGTCCTAGGAAATATCTTTATTTTCTTTACTTTAGAGAGTAGATTAGAAGTTAAGAGAAAAAAGTCTATTCTGGAAAAGGATTTGTGCCTGTCTGAGTAAAAAGTAAAGTCCAGTTCTTTTGGGTTTCGAATTCTCCAAATATCTTTCAATTCCAAATCCTCTTTCAGTTCGAAAAAAGCTTGTGGTAATTTATTCCCTATTTTGGCCGTGGTTTTTTTATCCAATCTAGGTTGGATTACTCCATTCCAATCGCCCATTATTATAGTGTTTGAATAGTCCCAATCCAAAATTTTTAAATGAAGTAGCTTGTAAAAAGTTTCCTGCTGTTGATTTGGGGCATATATTCCGACCAACAAAATTGGTCCAACATCTGTAATAACTTCAACTGCAATATATCTTCCATCTTTATCTGCTTCTATAATTTTTGCTACAAGTTTCTTATTTATATATATCACCACTCCATTCTTCTTTTCCTGATTTGAAGCAACAAATTGCATTCCCAATTTTGAATTTATCAAGTATTTCTGATCTTGCAATTTTACATGAGTCTCCTGTAAACAGATAACATCATTATGAAATTGTCTCAAATAGTGAAATATCTTCCTTCTTTTTTGCGGAGAATTCAATCCGTTTACATTCCAAGACAAAAATTTAAGTGCCATTTGACCCTGTCTGAAGTTTTGAGAGCAATTGTTGAAGATTCTCTCCTACAGTAGGAATCTTCGGTTTAGCTCCTCCCATGACTTCAGCTTGCTGTTTATCTTTGGTTCTTTTCTCACGCTGTGGCTTACTATATTCTTGCTGCTGTTGCTTCATTTGTTTAGACATTGCTCTGGTTATGCGTTGCTCTTCCACTTTAGATGTTGTTACTTCCAAAGCCATCGCCTCCTCTGTGATAGTTTTAGACATTTCTTCCAAAGGAGAAGCTTCGAATGGTGCAAAAGGATCAACCACAACACCACCTACTGCTCCCATTAATTCTCTTGCCTCCCTTTGCGACTGCCTTATTTGTGCTTCTGTTTCTTGATCAATCTCGGCTTGTAGTTGAGCTTCTTTATCTATTGGTGAAGATGTGCGTGGAGGAGGAGAACCCGCTTTCAAAACATTGTAATAAAATTCTTCTGCTTTTTCAATAGTATTAAGGCGGTATCTCACTCCTCGCAGCCTGAGTATTATACCTATTGGGGCATCCCACCTAAATTGTATGTTCTGTCTTTTCAATTCTGTCACCAAAAATCCAAAATCCTTTCTATCTCTTAACATTTTAGGCGGTAGTTCTTTAAAAACTCCAATCTCACTTCCATCAACTTGAACTGTTGTAACAAAAGAATTTTGCAGAATTTCATTTCTCATTCTTCTATCTGTGAAATATATAACCACATCTCTAGGCAGTTGTCTTTGTACCGCCACCCGAGAATTAACTCTGTAGACCTTGTCCATCTTGCACAAAACCAGATCTGGTTCCACTTTCAACATAACTGCCAAAGCCTCTGCACAAATTTTCCTAAGATCTTCTCTGGTGTTCTCTTTAACACCTCTCAATCTGATAGCATATTCCATTGATCGAAATTGCATCATAGTAATCTCATTTTGCATTTTCTGTGTAACTTCTTCAATTTCTATAATTTTTGAGTCAGAAGCTCTGAATTTAGTCTCCATCTCTGAGGCAAGATTCTCCACTTTTTTATCAATCTGCAGCGCTACCTCAGACAGGCCTTTAACCACTGTTTGAATATCTTGTTTGAGTGAGTCATATTTCTCTTGAAACATTCCTTTAAGCTCCTTCTCTGATCTTTGAATTTCTTTAATAATAATATCATATTGGCTTTCTTCCTTTGTCTGAGATTGCAACTGCGCTGTTTGAGGCTGCTTCTGTTTATGTGTGGGGGAGCCCCCCCTGGTTGCTTTGTTGCCATTTTACCTCTTAAAGATCTTCCTTTTCCACAAACTCTAACAACTTTTCCCAAAAAGTTCTCCAGATTCAATCAGGTCTATAAGAGTCAGTTGGTATTTTTATTTTATGTTATTTTGTTTTTTTGAATACTTCTGCCGCTTCCAGCCGGATTTGTTACTTTAAAATGTAGCCGGATACAGTAATCAAATTACTTTCACTTTCAGCTCTCTCAACTAAGAACAGGCGCCATTTTTTTTCCCTCCACTTTCCTCAAAGCCAATTCACTTTCACTTTAAAAATTCTTTAAAATAGTCCAAAAAGCTTCCAATACTTGCTGTTTAGTGAGAAGTTTGAAATCTTCCTTATTTTTCTTTGTTATTGGTAATGCTGCCGCGCTGTCTTGTTCTGCTTTAAAGCAGAGTTTCCCAGTCGTCCGGAGCTTCAGCGGGGTGGATAGGGAGTCCCACCCTGTTAACTCCCCAGAAGCAAGAAAAGCTTTCTGGGGGTCTCACAGGGGACTCTACCTGCAGCCGCCGGCTCTCCTCACAAGCCCTTTGAGTCTCGGAGTTTTACGAGCCGTTTCAATTGCCGAAACGACTCTTTTACGAGTGATCGGGCTGGCGGTCTTCAAAAGACCGTCCACAACAGCTGACGGCAACAGCGGAAGTCCAGGCAGGGCATTCTTGAGCCATTGACCACGCTAAGTGGGAGACCCCCATTATCACCCCAGGTAAGAGTGATGGCTCTGTGTGCATCTGTGCTGATTATAAGTGCACATTGAACAAGGCTCTACAGCAGAGCATATACCCAGTGCCCATAGTTCAGCACCTGTTGCATTCCTTGGGTCCTGGAAGGATTTTTGCAAAATTGGATGTCGCGCAGGCGTATCAGGAGCTGCCTGTAGATGGTGCTACTGCCGAGGCCCAAACCATTGTGACACATAGGGGGGCGTTCAAATGTCACCATTTACAATTTTGTCTAAGTGTTGCCCTGGGTCTTTTCCAGAGTGTAATGGAAAGACTATTGCAGAAAATTCCTGGGGTAGTGCCTTACTTTGACAATGTCCTAGTTACTGCTAGTGACAAATAGCAACTACGCTCCCGTCTGAGGGAGGTGCTGTCAAAATTTAGGACTGCAGGGCTCCGAGTAAAGGGCAGCAAATGCCAAATCAGGATTTGAGTTCCTGGGATACAGGATAAATAGAGAAGGCATTCATCCTACCCAAAGCAAGGTCAGAGCAATTCAGGAAGCCCCAGCACCATGAAATCAGACAGAATTGCAGGCTTTCCTGGGATTGCTCAACTTCTATAGTATATTTTTAAAGAACAAGGCTACCATTGCTGAACCACTCCACAAACTATTGGTGAAGAAAAGCCTCTGGGTTTGGGGACATAAGGAGGCTACCGCTTTTGTTGCTGTAAAATGCCTCCTTTCTGCTGACAGTTTTCTAATCACACACTACCATTGGTGGTAGTGTGTGACACCTCTCCTTTTGGTGTGGGGCTGTGCTTAGCCATCGTCTCCCAAATGGGACTGAAGCCCAAGTCACCTATTTCTCCAGGACAGTGTCCAGTGCAGAGAGGAACTATAGCCAGCTGGACATGGAAGCACTGGCTGCGGTGGCCGGGGTCAAGTGGTTTCATGAATATTTGTTTGGGAGGGATTTTGAATTGGTAATGGACACAAACCTCTGTTGGGACTCTTGGTGGGGGACCGCCCCACACCGGCGGCATTGTCACTTTGTTTTACAAGATGGGCCATTTTCCTGTCAGCGTACTGCTACAAACTGATTCACCAGCCCAGAAAGACTGTGGGACATGCTGATGCCCTCAGCATATGCCCTCTGCCAGACTTATTGGATGACCCAATCCTGGGCATCCCCATTCTCCTCATTGACTGCCTGGATTCTGGCCTCGTGACTTCTGCCACTGTGGCAAAGCACTCGGCTAAAAATGCTACATTTAAAAAATTTTTGAACTGGGTTTGGAGGGAATGGCCAAAGGGTCCATTTGGCACAGAGTTTAAGCCATTTGCACTACAACAACATGAGATTTCGGTGCAAGGGGGTTGTTTACTGTGGGGGGACCGGGTAATTATACCACCCAATTTGAGGTGTTCTGTACTTAATACACTGCATGAGGGTCATCCGGGGATTGTCCAGATGAAAGCCCTGGCTCGGAGTTTTGTATGGTGGCCCAATATGGACCAAGAGATACAAGAGTGGGTAGCCACATGCCAACCCTGGCAAGAATCACAGCCAGTTCCCCCTAAGGCACCCATCCAAGAGTGGGACCGACCAAGAGCCCCCTGGTTGAGGATACACATTGACTATGCTGGGCCATTCCATGGCCAAACCTTTTTAGTAATTGTGAATGCCTATTCCAAATGGATGGAAATTATTCTAATGGCTACCACCACAGTGGACGCAGTAATAAAAGTCCTCCGCAAAATATTCGCAACTCACAGGTTGCTTGATGTCCTTGTATCAGAAAATGGCCTGCAATTTACGGGCACACAATTTGAAGGGTATCTAGCAGAATTGGGAATACGCCATGCTCTCATAGCACCTTTTCATCCAGCCAGTAATGGGTTGACTGAAAGATCTGTAAGATCTGCCAAAGAGGCACTAGGCAGGTTGGCACCAGGAGATTGGCAAGATCAGGTAGACAAATTCCTCCTGTACCTACACATAACCCCGAGTGAATGGTATGAATGAGTTTTAATGTTTTTAATTTTTAAATGTTTTTTTATTAGGATTTTAAATGTATTGTGAGCCACCCTGAGTCTTCGGAGAGGGGCGGCATATAAATTGAATTAAATTGAAATTGAAAATTGAAATTGAGTGTGGTTACAGGTAGAAGCTTGGCTGAACTGTTGATGGGTTGCCGACTTCGATCAGTCCTAGACTGTCTGCACCCAAATTATGCATCCGAAACAACAAGTGAAATGCAGAACCGCACCAGGTCCTTTAGCATTGGGGACCTGGTTCACGCACAAAAGTAAATAAGTAAAATATATTTGGATATGACAAGTTGTATATGATATATGATATGATATGATATGATATGATCAATACTATTTCATAAAATATGTGGGTGTGTGTTGGGGGCAAAACTAATAAAACTTGATTAAAAAAAGAAAGTGCAGCATTAGCACTCTCAGACAAAATAATGTTTAACAAAAAGAGAAAGACAGCTGACATTTGCAGTTGTCAACCAGCATGAATGGCTTAGGAGACCAATTTCCAGCAGAGCCAGATCTGTGGGACGTTCTCCTGTTCTTATTGCCTGTGTGATCCTATATCTATATGCTTGATTTGTAGAGAGATCCTTTACAACACTGTCGCTCAGTGAAATGAGAGGCTCACCAATTGAAACTCTGGGGAATGAAGGATCAATGTTATGTTCTTTTTTAAAAATTATTTTTATTATACATTTTCCTTTATTATACATAACGTTTCCATTTCTGCAACAGCAGTGTACTGTCTGTATCAAATCTCTTTTAAATACACATAGCTTTATACACACCATAATTATAACCATTATTCTCATAATACATACAATATAATCACCCTATACAATTTAATCTATAATCAAATATAATCCAGTGATAATATTGTTTATAATAGTATTGCGTGTGTGTGTGTGTGTGTGTGTGTGTGTGTGTGTGTGTGTAGGTCTTTGGTTATTCAGGTTTTCTCCCACATAAAATTGGAAGTGTCTTGGCGATGTTTCGATGAAGTTTCATGTTTTTGGCTTCGTGCTTCTAGGAGCAATGTGTGATCGCAGCTGTTTCTTCCTTTTAACTGCTAGTGGGGGTGTGAACTGATTGGGTGGGAGCATGGCTGTGTTCTGATTGGGTGGAGGTGTGTTCTGATTGGTTTATTTATTTATTTATTTATTTATTTAATTAATTAATTTATATACCGCCCTTCTCCCCAGAGGGACTCAGGGTGGTGAACAGCCAAAATTAAAAATACATACTAATACAAAAGTTAAGACAATTAAAAATATATTAAATCAATCAGCCTCCCAATTTAAAACCCCAAATCTTATAAAGTTAAAATCCCATTAAAAAAAACTATTTAGGCTAGGCCCGCTTAATGGAATAAATATGTCTTCAGGGCCTTATGGAAGGTCCAGAGGTCCGGGATCAGTCGTATTCTGGGAGGTAGCTCATTCCACAGGGCGGGTGCCCCCACTGAGAAGGCTCTTCCCCTGGGGGCCGCCAGCTGGCATTGCTTGACCGACGGCACCCTGAGGAGGCCCTCTCTGTGAGAGCGTATTGGCCTGTGGGAGGTTATCGGTAGCAGCAGGCGGTCTCGTAAATATCCTGGCCCTAAGCCATGGAGCGCTTTGAAGGTGAGAACCAATATCTTGAAGTGCACCCGGAAGACCAACTGGAGCTAATGCAGCTCGCGTAGGAGGGGTGTTACATGGGAGCGCCGCGTCGCTCCCATAATCACCCACACGCAGCCGCATTCTGAACCAGTTGGAGCCTCCGGGTGCTCCTCAAGGGGAGCCCCATGTAGAGAGCATTGCAGTAATCCAGGCGAGACGTGGCGAGGGCATGAGTGACCGTGCATAGGGAGTCCTGATCCAGAAAGGGGCGCAACTGGTGTATCAGGCAAACCTGATAAAAAGCCCCCCTGGCCACGGCCGTCATATGCTCTTCTAAAGACAGCCGTGTGTCCAAGAGGACACCCAAGTTGCGAGCCCCCTCTATGGGGGCCAATGACTCGCCCCCAATAGCCAGCGATGGCACCAGCTGGCTATATCGGGATGCCAGTATCCACAGCCAGTCAGGCTTGCTTCCTTCAAATACCAGGAAAGAAAACTCCAGAACCCATTGTTATAATAAATCTGTACTTTTACTGGCAAATAAAATGAACGCAACCAAGCAAAGCTGAAACTAAGGATTTTACCCACGAACCTGCATATACAAATCATCCCCTCCCATTGTCCATTGTAAATCATCCAATCCACAGGCCTTCTAGGGGTCAGGTGGAAGCACGTCTGCCCGCATCATCAATCAGGAATGTCACGACGGTTGGCCCGATAACAGTGGTTTTGATTTCCCCTTCTAAGCATACTAGCCTCTAAGTAAGTTTCATTTTCTGCACCCCCACAGCCCACACACCCCCTCCCCCTCTCTATGGCAGCCAAGGAGGAAAGCGGAGGCTGACATTCGGCCCCTCTGCAGCAGAGACGTTAGTCCTAAATAGGGAAAGAGAAAACAACAAAGAGAAACAACATAACACAGATATTAGGGTTTATCAGGATACTTGGTGTGAAACAATTGTACTTTCTTCGGTGCCCGGACATCACGTTTGTTCACCCATTCAGCTTGCGATAACGGGAAATGTTTCCAGGCCACCAGGTATTGCACTTTACCATGGTATTTTCTAGAGTCCAGGATCTCTTTAACCTCAAAATGTTGCTCTCCTTCTATTAAAATGGGGACGGGTGCAGGGGCCTGACCTGGACGCAAAGGAGATAGGTGCTCTGGTTTTAACAAGCTAACATGGAACACAGGGTGGATCCGTCTCAAAGTTTTTGGTAGCTCCAACTCGACTGTGACTGCATTAATAAGTCTAGTGATGGGGAATGGACCTACATACTTCGGCCCCAGCTTTTTAGATTTTTGAGAGGTCTGCAAATACTTGGTGGAAAGATAAACCCTATCGCCTACTTTATAGATCTGTGGCGAACACCTTTTTTTGTCAGCTTGAGATTTATGGGCTTGGTGGGCCTCATCTAACGCTTTTCAAGTTACAGCCCAAGTACTTCTGAGTTGATCAATCCACTCAATCAAAGAAGGATTCTGTGGGTCCCCCTGAGGCAGCTCGGGGATAGGAACAAAGTCTTGACCCGATGCTACCTTAAATGGAGTGAACCCGGTGCTGCTATGAATGGAGTTATTATAGGCCACCTCGGCGAATGGCAACAAATCTACCCAGTCATCTTGTTGGTAATTTATGTAACACCTCAGGTACTGTTCTAGCACGCCATTGGTTCTTTCACAAGCCCCATTTGTTTGGGGGTGGTGGGCGGAGCTTAAGCCCTGGGCAGAGCCTATCAATGTTAGAAATTCCTTCCAAAATTTGGACGTAAATTGTACACCTCTGTCAGAAATTATCCGTTTAGGAGCTCCATGCAATTGGTAAACATGTCGAATGAACAATTTTGCAAGGGTTTTAGCTGAAGGGATTTTGGAACAAGGGATGAAGTGCACTTGTTTGGAAAATAAGTCCGTCACTACCCAAATGACTGTGCACCCCTCACTCTCTGGTAAGGCAATAATAAAATCCATGGATATCTCCTTCCAGGGAGCGCTCGGTCTTGCCACACTTTGAAGTAAACCCGGGGTTTTCCCTGGAGGTCTTTTAGCGGAAGCACATACCGGGCAGCTTGCCACGTAAGCTTCTATGTCCTTTTTGAGTGCAGGCCACCAGAATTGTCTCTTGACGAGTTGCAAAGTTTTAACAAAACCAAAATGTCCCGCCATTTTGGCGTCATGAGCGTACTGCAACACTGTTGTTCTTAAGCTGGCAGGAACATACAATTTAGCCCCAATCCAGGGTAGTCCATCACGGAGAGTGCATTCATTTGAGTGATTTTGAAACCATTCGTCCGTTCTCAGGGCTTCACGTAGTTTTTGAAGCAAATCACCCGAGAGGGCCGGATCGGACCTCATTTGTGCTCTAGTAGTTACTGGCGCTGCTAGTGTCTCAAAGGGATGATAGGACGCACCACCTCCTTCTTTGTGCTGTTGTATTGAGTCTGGAGAGTGCATCTGCCATGAAATTCTTCCCTCCAGGAAGATATCACAGGGTGAAATTAGACCGGTTGAAGTGTTGGGCCCAACGAACTTGTTTTGGTGATAATTTACGCGGTGTCTTCAACGCTTCTAGATTTTTATGGTCAGTTCAAACCTTGAACGGATGCTTAGCCCCCTCCAGAAAATGTCTCCATGTTAACAAAGCCCAGCGCACCGCAAAAGCTTCCTTCTCCCATATGGCCCATCTCCTTTCGGTTTCGGACAGTTTCCGAGACGTGTAAGCACAGGGTTGCAAATTCCCTTCGGCATTCTTTTGCAGAAGAACTGCCCCCACGGCCATGTCGCTGGCATCCACCTGTACTACGAAAGGTTCTTCCATTTTCGGGTGTTTGAGAACTGGTTCAGCAGCAAACAGCCGTTTCAACTTTTCAAATGCTGCTTGGAACTCCATAGTCCATTCAAGAGGCCAGGAGGGTTTTGGTTTTAATTCCCCCTTTGTCTTTAGAAGATTGGTTATGGGTAGTGCGATTTTTGCGAAAGAGGGGATAAATTGTCTATAAAAGTTAGCAAATCCCAGGAAACTCTGCAGTTGCTTGCGGGTACGTGGCGCGGCCCATTCCATTACTGCCTTGACTTTTCCAGGATCCATCTCTATTCCCTCATGCGATATGCAATACCCCAGGTAGTCAATTTTGCTTTGGTGGAACTCACACTTAGAAAGTTTGGCATATAGTTCAGCAGCCCTGAGTTTTTTCAGGACAGTTCACACCAATTTGACATGATCGTTCATGTTCTCGGAGTAGATAAGAATGTCATCAAGTAGACCAACACCCCTTTGTATAGGTGCTCATGCAGTACTTCATTGATCAATTGCATGAACACCGCAGGGGCTCCCTGTAGTCCAAAAGGGAGCACCCTAAATTGGAAACATCCCAAGGGGCAATTGAATGCGGTTTTCCATTCATCCCCTTCTCTAATTCTCACTCGATAGTAGGCCTCTTGTAAGTCCAGTTTGGTAAAAATTTTCCCCTTCCCTAAGTGGGCTAACATGTCTTTCATAAGTGGTAAGGGGTAAACGTTTTCCACACAAATCGCGTTCAGGTTACGGTAGTTGACTACGAGCCTAAAAGAACCATCCTTCTTTTCTCAGAACATTACTGGCGCTGCCACCCTGGGTTGGGCTGGTTGTATAAAACCCCGCCCTAAATTTTTATCAATGAAATTTTGCAGTTCCTCCAGTTCTCGCGGGGTCATGGAGTATATTTTTGGTTTAGGGAGCTTTACCCCAGGCAGAATTTCAATGGTACAGTCCGTAGTTCTATGAGGGGGTAGTGTATTGGAAGCCTTTTCGCTAAAAACTTCCCGAAGATCCCAGTACTCTTTTGGAATCTTTTCCTCCCCCTCAATGTGACCAATGGCCACTTCTGCCTTTGGTTTTGTCCCATCCTCCAGAGGGATTTCTTTCTTCCCTAGTCCGGGATTTTTGGTGCGAAAGCGCAAAACCCCCGTCTTCCAATTAACCCGGGGGTTCCATCTACGGAGCCAGGGTAGTCCAAGAATAAGGGGCCGTTCCATGCCAGGGGCCACGATGAACCTGAGGGTCTCTATGTGATTCCCCAACTGCATCTCAATCGTTTCAGTCACAAAGGTGGCTGGACCCCCTCCCGCAATCGATCCATCCAGTTGACAGAATGCAATGGGTCTTTTTAATGTTTTAAGTCTTAGGCCCATTTTCTCCACCACTTTAGGGCTGATTATGCATCTAGTGCACCCAGAGTCTAATAACGCTAATACCTGCACCTGTGTTCCTGTGGACGGTACCCTTAGTTCTATGGGGATGAGCATAGGGTTTTCGGTAGGACTCACCAGGTCGCTGGAGTCGGAGTCGGAGTCCGTTCCGTTGTCCTCAGCAGTGGTCGGAGTTCCCAACTCACCCTGGTTATGGGGAGCGAACTCAACGACTTCTCCTTCCAGAGCAGTTGCGCGAGCTTTCATGGGCACTTTGTCGCCTTTCTTAGGAACCGGGGCGGTAGACCTTGGCATCGGTTTAGAGAAGCACTCGGCAGCCCGATGGCCTTCTTTTCCACATCTGAAACATGTGAAGGGCTTTGATTTGGGTTTGAATTCTGCTCTCCCCACGGCCGTCTTTGGCGCTCCTTTAAGATAAGTAGAGGATGACGGGTCTCTCGCGCCACTTCCTCGGAGTCGGCTTCGGGCCAGCTCGATTTCCACATCTTCAGCCACTATATACCAACACTGCAAGTCTTCGGGGACCCCCCAGGCTCTGCAATCTTTGTATATTTCTTCATTTAGCCCATCCTTGAAACTCTCTAATAAGGCTGCTTCTGACCATCTGGTCATGTAAGGTGCCAGCTCACGAAACTCTTGGGTATATTGGCCACCGACCTGCGGCCCTGCTGGATACCCTTCATTCTGAGCCTCACCTTCCGCTCAGCTAGGTGGTCTTCAAACCGCCTTCTAAGGGCCGCCATGAATTGATTGTAATTTCTCAGCAGGGGGGAGTTGTTATTGTGGAGGGTCACCATCCAATCAGCTGCTACTCCCTCTAGCACGTTCGTGATGCCTCTCACTCGGGCTGCATCTGACAAATAATCTTCCCCCCAATCTTGCATGTGGTTCCAGACTTGGGTCAGGAAAAGCCCCAGGGTTTTTGGGTTTCCATCATATTTTCCAGTCAAGGGGGGGATTTTTGGTTTTTTCTGTTGGCGGGGGGGGGGGGACTGGAAAGGCTGGGGCCCCTTGGGCTGCTGCATCTCTCACTTGGCCCCCAGAGGTTTGAACCATTTTTCCTCTACCTTCTTCTTCTTCTTCCCCCCCCCCCCACACACTCTTTCTTTTGGCTCTTCCCTGGGGTAATCTCTTCCCTTCCCCACAGGGAGCCCATAAGACTCACGGTTTTTCCGGCTTTCTTCAACGTCGTGAATGAGCTGTAATGCCTGTGCCATCATGAGGCTTTCCTTTTGCTCCTGCATCCACACGGCTTCCTCACGGTGGGGTCTGGAGCTGGTTACTCCCCAGGGGGTCCTCCCCTGTTCTGGCATCCTTCCCACTCCTACCGGCCATCTCGCAGTATCGGATTATAATAATAATAATCCTACCAGCAGACAAGGGTAACGCCACAGTGGTTATGAACACATCTGACTACCAAACCAAATCAAGCAGCCTACTCCAAGACTCCACGTACAAACCCCTAAACACAGATCCCACCACCTACCTGGAAAAAACCACTAGATCCAAAATAAAAGCCTCCCCCATCAGTGAAGAGATCTGAAGAACACAAGAACTCAGTCAGAAAAGAGGAACCAACTTCTTCCCTGGTCCAACACCTTAAAGCCACAGGACATGAAATTGACTTTAAAAAGACCAGAACTATCCCCAAAACTGAACACTTCAACAACAGAATAATCAGAGAAGCCATCGAGATAGAAGAACGTCCACACAGCATGAATAAATGAGATGATACCTCCCGCCTACCAGCCATTTGGAAACCTGCCCTTATTGACAAACAAGTCCCTAACACGAGGAATGACACCAGACTCACACTCACGAGGGCCACACAGGATGTCACCACCACACATCCATGTGGAAAGCAGACTCAAGCCCACACCGATGATGAGGCACGACCACGGACCAGAAGCCAGACCGCAGCTGCATCATTAGTCACTTTAAACCCCTCGAATCCATACATGAAGCAGACTGACATCCACCATGAAGATGTGGCACGACCACGAACGTGAAGCCAAACAACAGCAATGCAGCTCACCAGCTCAAATCCCCCTGCAACTCAGACTAACCCAAGCACAACCAAGCCCCCACCCAAACAGAACACACCCCTATCCAATCAGATCACAGCCAAGCCCCCAACCAATCAGAACACACCTCCACCCAATCAGAACACAGCCAAGCTCCTACCCAATCAGTTCACACTCCCACTAGCAGTTAAAAGGAAGAAACAGCTGCGATCACACATTGCTCCCAGAAGCACAAAGCCAAAAACACCAGCCTGAAGATGACAAATGAGACTTCATCTAAACGTTGCCAAGACACTTCCAATTTTATGCGGGAGAAAACCTGAATAGCCAAAGACCTATGTCTATGTCTATGTCTATGTCTATGTCTATGTCTATGTCTATG
>WNWU01000125.1:4862012-4930191 GCA_012654045.1 Ptyas mucosa
CTATGTCTATGTCTATGTCTATGTCTATGTCTATGTCTATGTCTATGTCTATGTCTATGTCTATATCTATATTTATATCTATATCTATCGATCTATCTATCTATAATTTAATTAATCATCCTTAATTATAAATTGCTAACTTTTGCTTCTATTTTCTAACCATTTATAAAATAGGTCCCAAGTTAAATAGTACTCTGTTCCTCTTTATCCTTAATTTTCACTGTTAACCTGTCCATTTCAGCACAGTCTAATATTTTCTTTATTACATTTTCATCTATAGGTGTATTTTCATTTTCCCAAATTTGTGTGTACATAATTCTCACTGCCGTTATCATATATAATGTTAAATATGTAATTCTTTTATTATATTTTCCTGGTAATATATCTAGTAAGAACAATTCTGATTTTAAATCTATTTGTTGTGTTGTCATTTCTTCTAACTACCTTTTTATCTTTAACCAATATTTTTTCACCATTGGACAGGTCCACCACATATGGTAATAGGAACCTGGTATCTGTTTACATTTCCAGTACTCTGGCGATATGTTTTGGAACATCTTTGCCAATCTTGCTGGTGGCAAATGCCATCTGTAGAACATTTTGTAAAGGTTTTCTTTATATGTTGTTGACATCATTAGTTTGTAGTTTCTTTCCCAAAGTTTTTGCCAATTGTCTAATTCTATAGTATATCCAAACTTTTTGGCCCATACTATCATAGTTTCTTTTACATGTTCGTCTTCCATTTTAAAATTCAATAAGTAGCTATATATTTTCTTTATTAATTTATCATCTGTCCCTAGAAATATCTGATCTAATTCTAGGTATTCTTTATAGAATCCATATGGGTCAGTTGCAGGGGAGAAGCCAGCCACTTTTGCCATGGAACTCTTAGAAATAGCCATGGGGACCTATGACAGGAGATTCACATTCATTGTGGCATGGAGGAATGGAGTGGACACTAGTCCTGGGACTCATCTGGCTGAAGAGATGGAATCCCAAAGTAAACTGGAAAGAGGGGACCCTAAGATTCCAGTGGGGAGTAACTGGACCAGATGACCAAAGGGAGGAACTGGGGGAAAACCCAAAGAAAGAAATGGCCATGGCCAGGAGAGCTGAGCCAGCTCAGGGCATCCCCCAAGAATACAAGGAATTGGCTGAGGTGTTCAGTGGAGAGGGTTCTGATGAATTTTCCCCACCCCCACCCCACAGACTGTACCACTAAGATTCTCCCAGGGGTGAAGCTGTACAGCATGTCCCCAAGGGAACTTGAGGAACTGTGAACTTTCATAGATAAAAATCTGGCCTGGGGGTTCATCCAACCAGCCCAACCCAAAATTGTAGCACTGGTGCTGTTCTGACAGAAAAAGGACAGGTCTTTGTGCTTATGCATGGACTATAGAAATCTGAATGCAGTAGCATGGAAAATGTATACCCCCTTGCTCTAATGAAATACATGCTAGCCCACCTTTCCAAGGGGAAAATTTTCTCAAAACTGGACTTGAGGGAAGCCTACTACAAAGTCAGGATTAGGGAAGGGGACAAATGGAAAGCAGTGTTTAACACACTATTAGTGTGCTTTCAGTTCAAAGTGCTTCCATTTGTACTACAGGGCGCCCCTACAGTTTTCATGCAACTAATAAATGAAGTGCTCCATGAGCACGTATACAAAGGGGTTTTGATGTACTTAGATGACATTTTAATATACACCAAAATGAAAGTGGAGCACATAAAGCTTGTTTGGGAGATCCTGAACAAACTCTGCACCACAAAGCTTTAGGCAAAACTGTCCAAATGTAAGTTCCATAAAGATAAAATAGACTATCTGGGGTACAGGATCTCCCACAAGGGTGTGGAGATGGACCCAGAAAAAGTGTGAGTGGTGATTGAGTGGGCTCCTCCCCGCATGCTTCCTGGGGTTTGCCAATTTCTATCAGCAATTTATCCTGGCATTTGTGCAAATTGCACTCCCCATCACTAACCTGCTGAAAACTAAAGGAGGAGACAAACCAAAATCAAAACAGCCACTAAATTGGACCATAGAACGCCAGGCGGCATTTGAGAAACTGAAATGGTTATTTTCAGCAGAACCAGTACTAAAGCACCAAATCCAGAAAAACCTTTTGTCATACAGGCAGATGCCAGTGATGTTGCTGTCAGGGCTGTCCTGCTCCAAGAGAATGAGTAGGACCAACTACAACCCTGTGCATACACTTCCAAAAAATTAATGGATACAGAACAGGCTATCTGGGAGAAAGAGGCATATGCCATGTGATGGGCTCTCCTCACATGGAGGCATTTCTTGGAGGGGAATAAAGTCCCCTTCCAAGTCTGGGCTGGCCACAAAAATCTGGAGGCCCTTAAAACCGCACAGAAACTATGCCCAAAGCAAGTACGCTGGCCTCAATATTTCAAGCATTTTGACTTCATCCTCAAATAC
The DNA here is from genome assembly GCA_012654045.1 of Ptyas mucosa. Lineage (NCBI taxonomy): Eukaryota > Metazoa > Chordata > Lepidosauria > Squamata > Colubridae > Ptyas > Ptyas mucosa. The sequence goes on from WNWU01000125.1 coordinate 4,864,450, forward strand.
CTTCCTGGGGGAAAGAATGTTCCCGCAGATGCTCTATCCAGAATGCCCCAGTATAATAGCAACAAATCTGAGGTGGTTAAACCCCTACTCCCAGCATCCCAGGTAGCAACCAAAGTTAAGACCAGGGAGCAAACAAAAAAAGACCTCTCGACTAACAATGCCACCATCCATGCATCCAAACAAGTCTTCCTCATGGACGAGTCATTCCAGGCTCATAAGAATACCTGTCTGCTCAAAGACTGGCTTGGATGGGAGGAAAACTATATGTCCCAGCCAGCCAGAGACTTCCTCTCATGAAAACTTGCCATGACTTGAAGTTGGCTGACCACTTCGATTTCATTAAAACACTGCACCTGATTAGGAGGCAGTTCTGGTGGCCATCCCTAAAGAAAGACATAGAAACCTGTGTCACCAGCTGCCCTGTCTGCGCAGCCACAAAGAGAAGGCAGGAAAAAAACCCTGGCCTACTGCAAACAGTAGCAAATCTGTCAGCACCTTGGAGAGAGATCTCTATGGATTTTATTGTAGAACTGCCAGAAAGTGGAGAGAACACCGTTATTTGGGTCGTAATAGACCTGTTTTCCAAACAGGCCCATTTTATTCCCTGCCAAAAGATCCCCACTGCCAAAGCCCTTGCCAAAATGTTTCTACACCACATATACCAAAGGATCATATCCAATTGGGGGGTCCAATTCACATCAAAGTTCTGGAGAGTGTTCCTAAGCCTTCTAGGTACCGATCAGGGCCTAAACTATTCCCATCATCCTCAAAATAATGGCAGGATGGAGAGAACTAATAGGGTTCTAGAGCAGTACTTAAGATGTTTCACCAACTACCAACAAGATAACCGAACCGACCTCCTGCCTTTTGCAGAAGTTGCTTACAATAACTCAGTGCATTCCAGCACTGGTTTCACCCCTTTTAGAATTGTCACAGGCAAGAGTTTAACCCAAAGCCAGAACTGCCAGTAGAAGAACCAATCATACCCTCCTTTAAGGAGTGGATACATCAACTACAAAACACCTGGCCAGTGGTAAAAAAAAAAAAAGGCTCTAAGCAATGCTAGAGCCGCTTTTAAAGCACAAGCTGATAAAAAAAGGGTGGAGCCCAAGCCATTTAAAGTAGGGGATAAGGTGTACTTATCCACCAAGTTCCTACAATCCTTGCCACCCTCTCAAAAGTTGTGACCAACGTTAATAGAACCTTTTCCTATCGACCTGGTAACAGTCAAATTACTGCTCCCTAAAACCTTTAGGCAAGTCCACCCAGTATTTCATTGCATCCTATTCAAGCCCCAAAATACCTCCCCACTGAGACCACCATCAGACATTCCACCTACACTTATCATTATTGAGGGTGAGCAACACTTTGAAATTAAGGAAATTCTGGATTCATGCACACACCATGGCACCATGCAGTACCTAGTTGCTTGGAAATACTTGCTCCCTTTTCAAAATGAGTGGGTGGCTAAAAAACATATTAGGGTCCCCAATTTGCTGAAAAAAAATCTATTTACAGTATTCTGATAAGCCCAAATAACTCACTGCTCTGTTTTCTCTTTGTGCTTATTTTTCAGGTGGATTTCTCCTATTCCTAGGAAGGCAACATGTCAGGTCCCATAGATCCCTACTGGGATGCTGCCATTCTGGTGGGGAGGTGGCCTGGGTGCATTCCTTAGTTTATAGCCTTTTCCCTGATGCCTATGTATCCTGTACTTTGGTTTACCTTCTTGGGAATGTAAGGGGGGGAGGGCCATCTGTTTTGTCTCAGTTCCGAAGCCTCCATTAAGAGATGCCTGAGAACAGCTTCTTATCACCTTCTCAGCCTGTGATTCTCAAAACAACTTTGCACGTGTGGATTGGCTTATTCAACATCAGACTGAGGGGAGGACTTTCTAATTGCTTTATCCTAACTGAATTGCATGGGAATCTTCAGATCCTGCTTCCTTTGTCCTGCAATCCCTTTCTTTCAATAAAAGGTTCCTTTTGAAATTTTAATTGTTTCAAGAGTTCTACTTTATTGAATGGAGAGGAGAGGCAGACCCTTACATTACCAGTTTTTTTTGCTTATTTTAACTTGTATTTCTAATCTGTCTTTTACAGTTATGTTTTTGGTGTCAGCATTCCAGAAAAAAACCCATCTCCAACTAAAGACTCTTAAGCAAGCATTTTTTTAAAGTTCTATTTACTAGAATAGATAAACTGGCACCTCTGGGAAACCCCGAATCTGAGAGGTCTGGGTTTTCCTTCGGTAAGTCAAAACCCCCAAAACCACCCCCTCCCTCCTCAGTCGATCACATGCTCCAATCAACCACCGTCCCATCTCGAGACATCACTCCGACCACTCCTTCTCCAGATGCAGGATCGCCCTGATCTTGACTGACAGGAAGAATGCTATTATGTCTACAGACAACCCCTCTTCTAAATCCCCCCTCCTACTTTCCCACACATGAGAAGGTGGCAGCATGGAAGCTTCTGGCCTAATATGGCTTCCAAAGCTGACATTTGGTAGGTTGAACTATGGTTTCTTTTTGCGTGAAGAATGATGCAAAGAATGAGTTAAGCAGTTCTGCTTTCTCTCTGCTGCCTGTTACTTCCTTGCTGTTTCTCTTTAGTGGACCAACTGTTTCCTTGATTTTTTTTCTTGTTATTTATATGTTGGAAGAAACTTTTTAAAAATTAAGTATATCTTGGGCTTGGGTAGTTTTGCCCCTGGAAGGATCTCAATCATGCAGTCTGTGGGCCTGTGAGCAGGTAGCACATTGCACTCCTCCTCCCTGAACATCTCTGCCAGGTCCTGGTATTCTTGGGGATGATTTGGGTCCCCAGTGGCTGATCTGACCCCATCCTTGAGTGTTCTGAGTCTGGCTCCTGTCCTATGTGGAGAAATTTACACAACATGGTCATGTGGGGAGAGAAGGGGCCTTTTTCCAACCTCAATTTCCTGTTTCCCCCTTCCTACATATTGCAGGGCCCCACTTGTCCAACCAGGCTAGCCCCAGGATCATGGCTTCTGTCATCTTTGGGACAATCACAAACTGGATCATCTCCCAGTGCTGACCCATCTCCAGCTTCATCAGTTTGGTCAAATGGGTTACTAGGGCCCCTCCTATTAGTGAGCCATTGTCTTATTCAAATCTCATGGCCCTGGATAGCCTCCTCACCTGGATTTCCAGCCTCAGCACTGTGGGCAGGATTCTTAAGCATCAGGTGCAGCCTGAGTCTATTAAGGCCTTAAACTCCCCCTGAGCTCCCGATTTGGGTGCCATGATTCTCAAGAGGATTGTGAAAGGGTGGAGGGCTCTACTCACCATCAGGTCTCTTTCTCCCTCATCCTTGTTGTCATAAGAGGTGGGTGACTGGTCTCCTTCAGCTGGAGTTCCTTCCCCTTGGGTGGGAAAGAGGGGATCTCGATGGCCTGATGTCCTAAGATGGATTTCTCTGATGGCTTCCATGGTGATTTTTTCAGCTTTGCTGATGCCATCAGTCCCGCTTTTGGTTTGGGCATGGCTGCCAAGCATTTGGCTGCTCGGTGCCCCGGCTGACTGCATTGGAAGCACTGTATGGGGGCTTGGGTTGGTTTTGTGGGAGCTCTGGTGGCCGTGACTCTAGCTGATCGCCTCCTGGACAGTTAGCTTTCTTGGCTCTTTCGCATCCTCATTTCAGCATCGCTCCTTGGTCTGCAGACTCACAGCTCCACATCCAGTTCTGTGGTGGCCCGGTACCACTCTTGCAGCCAATCAGGAAGGTCTCAGTACGTGCAAGCCTGTCGTAGGCCTCTATTGAGGCGCTCTTTGAAATGGTAGAGGAGCATCCATTCTGGCCAGTGCCACAGCCTCCCTGCAACCCTCCGGAATTCTCAAATGTATTCCTTCACTGACCATCCCCTCTGCTTTAACTCCCATATCTCCCCCTCTTCCTGTTGGGCTTTTGCCTTCTTTGAATCTTGTCCTCTTTGAATCTTGTCCTCAGCTCCCCCAGCCTGCCTCAGCTCAGGGGCATTGTCATCATGGAGGGTACCAACCCATTCTGCTGCCTGCAGGCGATATATATGGTGTAGGAACATCTTGACTAGAGTTTTTGCAGTGGGGATCTTCTGGCATGGAATAAAGTGGACGTGCTTGGAGAATAAGTCAGTCACCACCTGAATGACATTGTTTCCTGCACTCTTGGGCAATTCTATGATAAAATCTATGGAGATCTCTCTCCAGGGTGCTGAAGGCTCAGCTACTGCTTGCAACAGCCCCGGGGTTTTTTCCTGCCTACATTATGCTATTTTTTTAGTAAACAAGTGTTTTTATGGTCCTGGGTCACAACATTGTCTATTGGGAGATCTGTGTTCACTTGTGCTCTGGTCATTACTTTGGCTGCTAGCTGAAAGGCTGGGAGCAGGGGTTTGATTACTTCTGGTTTTGTGCAATTATATTGCAGCAGTCTAGATAGGGCATCGGTTAGGAAATTCTTCCCCCCAGGAAGGTATTTGAGGGTGAAATTGAAGCATTTGAAGTATTGGGCCCAGCATACTTGCTTTGGGAATAGTTTCCATGGAGTCTTAAGGGCTTCCAGATTCTTGTGTTCAGTCCACATCTGAAAAGGGATTTTACTCCCTTCTAGAAAGTGCCTCCACACAAGGAGGGCCCAGCAGACTACATTCAGCCTCTTTCTCCCAAACAGCCCACCTCTGTTTGGTGTCTGTTAATTTTTTGGAGTTGAATGCACCTGGCTGTAACAAACCCTGCTCATTCTCTTGGAGGAGGACCATCCTGACTGCCACATCACTGGCATCTGCCTGAATGACAAAAGGTTTCTCTGGGTGTGGGTGCTTTAGCACTGGTTCTGCCAAAAACAGTCTTTTTACCTTTTCGAATGCCACTTGGCATTCCATGGTCCAGTTCACGGTTGCCTTGGTTTGGGTTTATTATCCCTCTTGGTTTTTAACAGGTTACTGATTGGAAGTGCAATTTGGGGAAATGCTGGAATAAATTGTCATTAGAAGTTAGCAAACCCCAGAAAACATTGTAGCTGTCTATCTGTGTAGGGAGGGGCCCATTTGACCATTGTCCACACTTTCTCTGGGTCCATTTCCACTCCTTCGTGGGAGATTTTGTAACCTAAGTAGTCTATCCTTTCCTTGTGAAATTTGCATTTTGACAACTTTGCATAATGTTTTGCAACACAGAGTTTGTTTAGGACTGTGTAGAAAAGTTTTACATGCTCTGCTTCAGTTTTAGTGTAGATTAAAATGTTATCTAAATACACCAGAACTCCCTTTTATTAACTGCATGAAAACTTCTGGAATGCCCTACAGGCCAAATGGGAGCATGTTGAATTGGAAACACCCCAGAGGGGTGTTAAAGGCAGTTTCCATTAGTTCCCTTCTCTAATCCTGATCCTGTAATAGGCTTCCTGCAAATCCAGCTTTGAGAAAACTTCCCCTTGGAGAGGTGGGCCAGCATGTTTTCCATGTTAACTGCATTCCAACCTCTATAATCCATGCATAAACACAAAGACCCATCTTTCTTTTCCGGGAACAGCACCGGGGCTGCTATTTTGGGATGGGTTGGTTGGATGAAGCCCCGAGTTAGGTTTTTATCTATGAAAGCCCATAATTCTTCGAGTTCACTCAGGGACATGCAGTACATTTTTGGCTTCAGTGGTTTCGCCCCACAAGTATTTCAAAGGCACAGTCCTTGGGATGGGGTGGGGGTGGGGGAAGCTCATTGGCACCCTCTTTGCTGAGCACCTCGATTAAGTCTCTGTATTCTTGAGTAATGCCTTGAGGTAACTCGCCCTTCCCTGCGGTGGTCATTTGTTTCTTCGGGTTTTCCACCTGTTCCTCCCCATGGTCATCTGGTCTGATCACTCCCTATTAGAATCTTAGGGTCCCCTCCTTCCAGTCTACTTGGGGGTTCCACCACTTCAGCCAGGTGACCCCTAGAACCACTGACCACTCCATTCCTGGTGCCACTATGAATGTGAGTCTCTTGTCGTGGGCCCTCATGACTATTTCCAGGGGCTCTGTAGCAAAAGTAGCTGGCTCCCCACCCACCATTGACCCATCTAGCTGACAGAATGCAATTGAGGGTTGGGCTTATCAGGCACCTGATGCACCCCAAGTCTAGACCGGTTCAACCAATTCTCTTACCAGCAGGTTGTCTTTGGAGTCACTTTTGAAAGGGCCAGGGTCCTCCTTGGAGGGGGCTGAAGTTCCCTTCCCCAGTTTTGCTAAGGGATGGAACTCCACAATCTACCCACTTCTCAATGCGGTGTCCTTCCTGCATGGGGTGACTTTGCATGGCTTCCCACTTGACAAGTGGTCTGGTTTTTGGCCCAGTATCTTCAAGCAGCACTTGGCTGTGTGATGCCCATCTTTTCTGTATTTGAAACAGATGGTTGATCTTGGAGGGATGGCTTGAGGCTTGAAGGGCTCTCATTTCCCTTGGGGTGGTGACTTCTTCCAGGTTCTCCTGGCTCAGTACTGGTTTCTGGCCAAGTCGATTTCCACTTCCTCCTCCAGGATGGAGGAGGAAGTAGAAATCATGGAGGTAATTCAGGGCTCCACAAGCTAGGCAGGCATGGTAGAGGTCAGCGTTCAGCCTGTCTTTGAACCAGCTTACTAGGATGCCTTCCAGCCAGTCACACAGGACTCAGAACTCCTTGGTGTATTCAGCCACTGGTTCACTGTTCTGATGTGGTCACGAACTTTGTGGTCTGCCAGTGGGTCCTCAAACCTGTGGCGGAGCGCCATCATGAAGTGGTCAAAATTCTGAAGCTGTGGGGCATCTGCTTTATGGAGGGTCACTATCCATCTAGCTGCTGCCCCCTCCAGGGCTAGGATGACAACTCTATCCCAGGTGCCCTGGATTTGGAAGTCTCACCAATATTCCTGCATGTACGTGAGGACATGTGCCAGGAAAAAGCCCAGCTACTGTGGGTCGCCATCATATTTGATACCCAGGGGAAGTATCTTCCATTCTAGCTGAGGGGCTTTCATCAGCCCCAGGACATTCAGGGGGACTAGTGCCAGGTGTGGTGGGTTTGCTGCTGTGGCAGCCACCCCATCTGCCCTGTCTGCTGGACTGGCAGTAGCTGGGACCAGGTACTGCCAGCCCTCACACCGTTGGCTGATGCAGCTGCTTTGTCTCCTCTGCCCAGGCAGTCTAGTTCAACTTGGGCTTTCAGTGTCAGATCCCTAAAAGTGATATTGCCATTCAATTGGAGGAAGGGGGAAACTTGGATTCGATTTACTAGCATTGCCTGTGTCAACAGATATTTTACAACCTATATCCTGGCGCCAAAGAGCCCTGAGATCTTCTTTACCTGGAGGAATTTTTATGATAGCCATGTGGGTTGTTTCACTTTAAAGGATAACAGTGTGAATGCATGGTTGTTCGGGTTCTCAGGGAAACTGGGAACGAAAGCATCTTCACACTTGTGTATTGGTTAAAATCTGCATTCTGACTTAAAAGGAAGGGTCTCTACTGCTTTAATCCTACTTGTCTTGCCTAAGGGTAGTCAGATCTTGCTTTAAGTGGGTGGCTATTACTCTGCTTAATAAAAGAATCCTTTTGAACAACCACGTTTCAAAAGTTCTTACTTTCTTAAATTGGATGGAGAGGCAATCCTTACACTCAGGTTCTCAAATGTCTCCATCACATGCCTTGCTTCTTGAGGAATTCATCTTGGATCGGTTCTTCAGACAGGTCCTCATGGTCCAACAGGCCTTCCAGCTCACACTTCTAGTTCTGCTGCTGGCTGCCATGGGTGAGGGTGACACCTTTAGTCCTCCCCTCCCAGCTGTCCTTCTTCCCCTCTCTGATCAACCAACTCAGCTTCACGGGGTTCTCCAGGGCAGCTGGTTCATTGGTAGGGCAGCCAGACGTTGCATCTAGCTTGGTGGTGGTGGAGGCTTCCCACACTGCTCTGGGCAGAATGAGGCCCTTCACCACATTCTATCCCTATATGCATTGGAAATGCCAGATATTCAAATCCTTCTATAAGAACAGGTGAATGGGAGCATGATTGATTGATTGATTTTCAATACTTCTTAGCCACCCATCTCCCTCAGATTGTTCCATATAAATTAGGTTGTCTATTAAGAGATTATCTTGCAGGCCAACATACTATTGCCTCCATAAACTAAGAAGCTGATTGGTGGATATGCGCACGTGCGCATGCAGCTCCACTTGCACAAGTGGCACTCCAAAGGCTTCTCTCTTGTGTGAGTGGAACTGCACACACGTACATGCATGCTGGCCCACCACTCACATGGCCCAGTTCCCCTCTCCAGCCCCAGCTAGGCTGCCAAGCCACCTACTCCCAATGCTCGAAAAGCAGAACAGTGAGAGCAGAGGCTGAGTGGGACAAATGCGTCCTGGTCAGCTTCACTGATTCACTGAGGCTGCCTGAGCAGGACACCCAGTCTGCTTTTGGAGTGTCAGGCAACCTCAGTGAGACTGAAAGAGCATGATACTATGCCCCCAAAGGCTTCTCTTCTTTAATAATTGGGACTATTACAATTTAGGATCAAGTTTCTTAGATGGTTGGGTGGACTATAAGTACTTTGTGGAGAGGTAGACTCTGTCACCTACTTTAAACTCTTTTGGCTTCACACATTTTTTGTCAGCTTGTTCTTATGTGCCTGATGTGCCTCCTCCAGTGCCTTATGGGCAACTGGACAAGTGTTCTGCAGTTGGGCTATCTATTCTGCTAAGGAGGGTTCATGTGGTTTCCCTTGAGGTAGCTCTGGAATAGCTACAAAGTCCTGACTGGAGGCCACCTTAAATGGGGTGAACCAGTTGTGAAATCCAGATTTTTTTTTATTACCGGTTCTATGGGCATGGCTTGGTGGGCATGGTGTGGCTTGGTGGGCATGGCTTGGTGGGCATGGCAGGGGAAGAATACTGCAAAATCTCCATTCCCATCCCACTCCAGGGGAAGGAAATTGCAAAATCCCCAATCCCGCCCCACTCCTGGGGGAAGGATATTACAAAATCTCCATTCCCTCCCTACTCTGGGGCCAGCCAGAGGTGGTATTTGCCAGTTCTCTGAACTACTCAAAATTTCTGCTACCGCTTCCCTGAACTGCTCAAAATTTCTGCTACCAGTTCTCCAGAACCTGCCAGAACCTGCTAGATTTTATCCTTGGGGTGAACCCCATACTACTATGCACAGAATTGTTATATGCTACCTCTGCAAATGGCAAAAGTTCAGTCCAATTGTCCTGTTGGTAATTAATGTAGCACCTGGGATACTGTTCCAGGACTGCATTAGTTCTCTCACAAGCCCCAATAGTTTGGGGGTGATGGGAGGAGTTTAAGTCCTGGGTGGTTCCCAACAGCTTCAAAAATTCCCGCCAAAACTGTGTTGTAAATTGCACTTCCTTATTGGAAATAATGCACCAAGGCACACTGTGCAACCTATATACATGTTGTATGAAGAGTTTACCTAACAACTTCATGGAGGGAATTTTGGGGCATGGAACAAAGTGCATTTGTTTTGAAAAAAGATCAGTAACAACCCAAATAACAGTGTTCCCCCCACTTTTGGGCAATTCCACAATAAAGTGCTTAGATATTTCTTTCCACGGTGCTTGGGGGTTAGCTACTGTCTGTAAAAGCCTTGTGGGTTTCCCCAGAGGCCTCTTTGCCACAGCACAAACTGGACAACTGGCCACATAGCTTTCAATGTCGATCAGGGCCTAGTCACCATCCTCAAATGAACGGGGTGACAGAATGTGTTAACTCAGTTCTGGAACAGTACCTCGGAGGCTTTATTAACTACCAACCTATTGTCATTTGCGGAGGTAGCATACAACAATTCAGTGCATATCAGCATGGGCTTTACCCCATTCCAGGTAACCACAGGTGAAGAATTCAATCCAAACTACCTACCACTGAACCAACAATCCCCTCCCTAAAGGAGTGGCTCAATCAGTTAAAGACCACCTGGCCCATGGTTCACAAAGCCCTAGATGAAGCAAAAACAGCCTAGAAAGCTCAGGCAGATAAAAAGAGAGTGGAGCCTAAACCATTTAAAGTTGGGGATTGAATCTACCTTTCTACTCAGGTCTTACAATCCTTGCAACCATCTAAAACTTTGTAGGACTGTTCCCTATTAGCCGCATTATTAACCCAGTCACACTGGACCTGCAATTACATAATGACAAATTCATTATGTCAAGATTGTCAAGATTGTCTGCAAGATTGTCTGCTCTCTCCAGCAGTTTGAAGGCAATATTGTCTGAAGGGCTCAAGGTTGACTCAGTTGTCCATCATTCAGAGGTCTGTGAAATAAGGACTCAGATTGTTGAGGGCAATATGCAAATAATGCTTACATTGTAAACCACACAGAGTGTGCTGTAAAGTCCTATGGGGAGGTATATAAGCCTAAATGCTATTTCTATTTCTATCTTGCAGAAGATGTAAGGAAATTAATTGTCTACCCCTCATTACTGAATTTATCGATATTCAGGACTTAAATTAAAACCAAATAAGCTATTGTAGAAAGTTAGCACCCACCCCTCTCCTAGAAGAATGAAATATTTTGGGAAATATTATAAAATGCAGAATATTATATTTCCCTAAAGGAGAAACATGATCTTGGAAAGCAACCCTCATCTTTCTTAATAGCCCCAGCAAGACTGGGCCAGCCTATCTACAAAACAAAAGACCTTCAGCTCCAGGATGATGGGATTATTCTTCAGGGCCAAGACATTCAGCCATAATAGCTATTGCACAACAAGCCTCTTCGTTGCATCAGCAAACTTCAACCAAGCCTGGGACTCAAGACAGCCTACAAAGTTAGCTATGACCCCTGCATAGCCCCATGGGTGTCTGACAGGAGCCAATAAAATACATTTCTTGCACAGGATCAAGAAGCTCAAGGGCAAGGCCCAAGAGAGGGTATAAATAATCTTCTCTCTATTCCATGTGTTAAGCTGCACCAGGATTTCAAACCCATGTGGTCCTGTTCATCAATAAACCATCTTTCCAATCAGCCTCCATGTTTCCAGTGTCTTTCTCCCTACTTGGAACTGAACCCAGATGGATATTTCTTCCAACACTATGATGACCATATGAAAAGAAAATGTTGGTTTTGTTTTCACATTGTATTGATACTATTTTTTTTTATTTTTGACTTGCACAAATAAAAAAATCTGTTTTAGGGTAACATTATTTCAAAATTTGAAAAGAAATTATTTTTAAAAAATCTAGATGAAGTACACACAATTTGGGCGGGGGTGGTGGTAGGGGTTATATTTTGTATGATATATACCTTAGGTAGAAGTGTGAGATAACAAATACAACTTTGTCTATAGCAGAGAATTTGGGAGGACATTAAATAATTCTGTCTTGGAAGAGATATATGTCTTTTGCTAATCTAAGAGTCTGAGATGGAAGAAATACAATTCTTCTACTAATTGAATATCAAAAAACCCTAAACAAAGATAAATGGATAACGGTCTGCAATCTCTGATACCTCAGTATTCCTGCTTGAGAATACACTTTGAATCCCAAAATCATTGAATCACAGGTAGCATGTTCTAAATGCTGGTTGGTGGAAGGCAACAGTAAAAGAAAGCTATATCATTCCTTTCTGTCCTGTGAGTATGTACTACTGACACCATGATGGTGATGATAGCTTCAATGTCAAGGTTTGATTTCACACATTAATTCCATTTAAAGAATTTACAAACCAATTTTATTAATTTTGAGCATACAAATACAATATTAAAATCTGGCTTACAATATGTATATGGTATTTTAATTTCGACTTTACATAGTGATACAGTGCATAAATCAAAATGGGTGTACTTATTCTACATCCTTTAAAGCATTTATATATTTTCTTGCTGATTCCAGTTGTTTCCTCATTGCATCCTTCACTATCTAATCTGCTACATCAATATACTACTTGCTAATCTTTTTCATCCACAGATACAAATCTCTTTACAATTGTGATTTTTGTGATTGTTTGAACACAATACTACTAGCAAAACACAAAATGTACAGACATCTCATTCAGCTATGTAAGCACAAAACTAGAAAATTATATTAAAACGTAGGATCTTTTAAAAAGTAGTCCTTAATAGAAGCACTTTCTTATAGATTTACTATTGAATTACTCTTTTTTTGCTATAGAATGTACTGTCAATATTGGTGTTAATAGTCATTTACTTACTCTTGGAATACTTCTGATCACCATAAGTGAACAGATCTTAAAGGGCAGCAAAGGAGTGAGGGAGCTTATGTGGTCCTCTTGACTATAATGACACTGAGGACACAGTGCTCTTTTCAAACTGTGCATAGTTCATTCCACTTTTTCCAAAAGAATTAGCTACTTTGCAGTATATTATGTATGCATGCATTTATGTATATGTGTATGAATGTACAGTATGTAATACTGTACACTGTGATGGAAATCAAAAATAATTGTTGATTACTGAAATTCCATTTTGCACATGTAGTGTTTGGGTATTGTGAAAATCACTATTTCAAGGCTAAACTCAGATAATGATGTAACTGAGGACTTAGATACACTGAGGATATGATGTGCACCATTATTAGGAAAATCGTTCTCTTTTTTCTAACTAAGCATACCTAATCACTTGTGTTATTAGAAATTTAAGTAGATACATTTTATTATTTAAATGAATAAAATGTCCAAAGAATTATATAACTATTTTATAACTATATAACTATTTAAAATATTTTATGGAGAGCAGCATAATTTCATAAATCATACATCAAAGAAGAATCATAATGATAAACATGTAGCTGGGTCTCCTAGGTCAAAAAAAGCAGTAGCCTATTGTAAAATTCTATAAAGCAGAAATAACAAATCAGTTATATATTAGGTAAAATGTATTCATATAATCCATTTGTATATTATTCCACACAAATATAGTCAAAGTGAACGGTACAGCATAAGGGCATTCTTGTTATTTTCAATCTGGCTTGTTTAAAAGAGTTTTCAAAGTTCGTCTCTGATATTCTTTTATAGAAAGGACCCATTCTTTTCAGGCTAGAGGATTCTTGCATGTATCTTCTGACAGAGACAGAATGATGGATGGAGTTGGTAATTGTAATCTAGTGATAGGAAAGCCAGTCGCTTTGACCAGAGTTCATATTTGCATCTATTGCTTGATTTACAGTACAACTTGGGCCTCCAGATTTAGCAGCAGGATCTTCAGACAGAGGAACTTTGCCCTGCAAATTGTAAAAGTACACATTGTAATTTTTCCAATACTGAATTATATTTGCATAGCTACTTTCAGTGTATTATATTGCAATATGAAGACATACTATAAAATGCCTTGCCTAGCATATGAGTCCAAAAACACTAGGTGTAAACTGTGTATATGGATATTCTCTCTCTCCCCTCCCTCCCTCCGTCCCTCTCTGTCCCTCCCTCTCTCTCTCTCTAACTTATTGGCACATTTAACTTGAGCCCAACCAGAAGAAGAAACAAAGATAGGTTTAAAGTATGGTCCACTATTTTCAACTTTCTAAATTATAATAAATTGTTCAGAACATTAACAATCTACTTGTATTGCTCCAAAATACTGATATTCTTTATCATATTATATAATATATATATTATATTTTCATTCCCTCCCCCCCTCATATTAACTTATTGGCACATTTAACTTGAGCCCAACGAGAAGAAGAAACAAAAAGAGGTTTAACTAATGGTACAAGACTAAGCAAACCCATATTCCAGAAAGTGACTAAGGAAAATGTCAGATCCCTAAAAGTGATACTGCCATTCAATTGGAGGAAGGGGGAGACTTGGATTTGATTTACTAGCATTGCCTGTGTCAACAGATATTTTACAACCTATATCCTGGCGCCAAAGAGCCCTGAGATCCTCTTTACCTGGAAAATTTTTTATGATAGCCATGAGGGTTGCTTCACTTTAAAGGATAACGGTGGGAATGCATGTTTGTTCAGGTTCTGAGGGAAACTGGGAAAGAAAGCATCTTCACACTTGTGTATTGGCTAAAATCTGCATTCTGATTTAAAGGGAAGGGTCTCGACTGCTTTAATCCTACTTGTGTTGCCTAAGGGTATTCAGATCTTGTTTTAAGTGGATGGCTATCACTTCTGCTTAATAAAAGAATCCTTTTGAACAACCACATTTCAAAAGTTCTTCCTTTCTTAAGTTGGAAGGAGAGGCAATCCTTACACAAAGCAAGATCAGCAAAATGGTCAACCCAGAGAAGCAATCTTCGCTCTACTGAGGGGACCTTGCAAACCATGTCTGAACAAGGCAGAGAACTGGGAGAAGCCGATTGCTGGGGGGAGACATCAATCGCCACCCAGTCGGATGCCTGTTTCGTACACCCCCATCGGAGAGGATGAGGTAACCCTGGAGAATCCTGAAAAGCCCCGCTGGTCAATTGGCATCGGGAAGAAAGATAGCTGGGATGAGAGACCCAGAGGAGTTACCCTCAGCCGTGGCAACTGAAAACAGGGATGGAAACTGGAACTAGAAGCCCTTGCTGACCAGAGGGGACTGACCGAAGCACCACTGAGGGAGGATTATCTGAAGAGGCATATAACCCAATTGGTGATGGAAACTTTGAAAAATCTCAACATCCGAAGGGAGCAGGACAACAACCAAAGGGCACGGAAAGGGCAGCAGTTGTGGATGATGCCACGGGAGGCACCCACCTTCAGGAACCTGCCTATCGAGCAGATGGCACAGCAGCAGCAGGAGAAGACCCAGGAAACCCTGTCCCCAGGCAGCATGTACACTGGCGCCCATTCCCAACCAGCCCCGAGTCCCGCAACTGGAAAGAGAAACTCCCTCCCTTGGGGTGAAGTTTGATGGGAATCCGCAACAATTAGGATTCTTTGTGGCACATGTGCTAACCTACATGCAAGAGTACGGGCGTGATTTCCAAACCCAAGGATCCCGAGTGCGAGTTGTGATCCTAGCCCTAGAGGGTGCTGCTGCCAGATGGATGGTGACCCTTCATAACGCCAACGCACCAGAATTGCAGGATTTCGACTGTTTCATGATGGCCCTGCCACACCGGTTTGAGGACCCACTAGCAGATTGCAAAGCACACAACTGCATTAAGGTGGTGAGACAGGGGCGATGGCCAGTAGCAAAGCATACTTACCTCATGGTTAGATTATTGCAACACGCTCTACATGGGGCTACCCTTGAAATGTGTTCGGGAGACTACAGTTGGTCCAGAACTGCCGTGCAAGCTGTTGTGGGTGCATCTAGGTACACCCACATTACACCAATTCTCAGTGAGCTGCACTGGCTCCCAATTGGTCTCCGGTCACAATTCAAGGTATTGGTTATTACCTTTAAAGCCCTACATGGCTCAGGGCCAGGCTATCTTCGAGACTGCCTTCTACCACATAACTCCCAACGACTGGTAAGATCCCACAGAGTTGGTCTCCTCCAGGTCTCGTCAGCTAAACAATGCTGGCTGGCAGGCCTGTGGGGGAGGGTCTTCTCTGTGGCTGCCCCAGCTCTCTGGAACCAGTTACCTCCTGAGGTCCAGACCATCCCCATCCTATTGGCCTTCCAAAAAGCGGTGAAGACCTGGTTTTTCGGGCAGGCCTGGGGCCGTTGATCTCGCTGTTGTGATCCGGCGAGATCCGGCCATGAATAGTGTGAATGAGTTTTAATGTTTTTAATGTTTTTAATTCTTAAATGTTTTTAATAATGATTTTAAATGCATTGTGAGCCACCCTGAGTCTTCGGAGAGGGGCAACATACAAATTGAATTAATAATAAATAAATAAATAAATAAATATTGAAGAATTCCAGGACCTCACGTGTCATGTGCACTGGCCAGAAGATATTTTGGTGAGCTGTTTCAAGGACGGGCTGAGTGATGATCTATACAATGCCTGCGTGGCCTGAGGTGCACCGAATCACCTACATGAATGGTACATCACCGCCAAAGAAGCTGAGATTGATATGGCCAGAAACCAGTATCGAGCAGGGCAAGCATGGAAGAAATCCCCACCCCAATGGAACCAAGAGCCACTCAACCGCATTCTCTCTGAGAGCTTCAGCCTGTTTCAAGTGTGGAAAAGAGGGGCACTGAGCTGCAGAGTGTCGTTTGCAAATACCCGCCCAGGACCACCCTCCGGGGGAGAACCCTGCAAAATCGGGCGGGCGTGGGAAGGAGACTGCCCTGAGGAGCAGGGAGACCGTAGAAGTTCCATCTCCTCCCCTCCTTGGGGAGGAAACCCTGGCATCTGAACAGGAGGAATCACACTCATTCAGAAGCGATCCAGATGATGAACCACTGGTAAGCAAACCAATTAAACCGCTTATCCTCCCCTTAAGACTATTTATCCCAAACCAGGACAGGGAGATAAATATCTCCACTCTAGTGGATTCAGAGTCCACCTGTTGTTTGATCAGCCCAACCCTAGTAGGGAAGTTAGGGATTAACATAAGAAAGCTGAAAAACCCCATCACTTTCTGCCAACTACATGAGTCAATAGCAGAAGGGGAGCCAGCTTCTTTTGCTACTGAGCCTCTACATATAGGCATTGGAAGCCACAAGGAAATGCTTACATTTATAGTGGAACCTGGCATGGAATGGCTGTTGGTCCTGGGTCTTGCATGGCTGAAAAAATGGAACCCACAAATCAATTGGAAACGAGGCATCGCAAAATTTCAGATGAATGTGACTTTTGCTGAGAGTCCACATTAAGGAACTGAGGGGGCAGAGAATCGAGAAACAGCCATGCCTGGTCACGCCATACCAACTGAGGGCATACCCATAGAATACAAGGATTTGGCTGAGGTTTTTAGCGAAAAAGCCTCAGACAAGCTCCCCCCCTCTGGGCCACCGACTGTGCAATAGAAATCTTATCTGGTGCTAAACTCCCTAAACCCAAGATGTACAGCATGTCACCGAGGCAGTTGGAAGAGCTGAGAACATTTATTGAGAAAAACCTAGCAAGGGGTTTCATCGAGCCAGCCTGACCAAAAATCGCAGCTCCAGTGCTATTTAGAGAGAAAAAAGATGGCTCAAAACCTTTCTGTGTTGATTTTCGAAACCTGAATACAATCAGTGTGTAGAACATGTATCCCCCCACTTATGAAAGATAAAGGGAAAAATTTTTCAAAGCTGGACTTAAGGGAGGCTTGCTACCGTGTCAGAATTAAGGAGGGGGATAAGTGGAAAATGGCATTTAACACCCCCCCTCAGCTGCTATCAATTCAAGGTGCTCCCCTTTGGGTTTCAAGGAGCCCCTGCAGTGTTTATGCAATTAATAAATGAAGTGCTGCATTTATATAAGGGGATCCTGGTCTATTTGGACAACATTTTAATCTATACCGAGATCAAAGCAGAACATGTAAAGCTAGTCAGGGAGGTTTTAAACAAACTCCATTCTGCCAAATTTTATGCTAAACGTTCCAAATGTGAATTCCACCAAGAGAAAATTGACTATTTGGGGTACCACATTTCACACCAGGGGGTTGATATGGACCCCCTAAAAGTGCAGCCTGTACTTGATTGGGACCCTCCACATACGCATAAACAGTTACAAAGCTTCCTGGGTTTTGTCAACTTTTACTGCCAGTTATCCTGGCGTTCACTCAGATAGCCCTCCCCATCACCAAGCTCTTAAAAATGAAGGGGGAGGACAACCCTAAACCAAAGCAGTCATTGAACTGGACTATGAAATGCCAGGCGGCATTTGAAAAACTTAAACGGCTGTTCTCAGCAGAACCAATTCTAAAACACCCAGACACAGAGAAACCATTTGTCATACAAGCAGATGCCAGCGATGTGGCAATAGAAGAGGTCCTGCTTCAGAAGAATGAGCAAGACCAACTACAACCATGCGCTTACACATCCAAAAAGTTGAATGAGACTGAGCAAAGGTGGGCCATTTGGGAGAAAGAGGCTTATGCAGTTCGTTGGGCATTGTTAACCTGGAGGCACTTCCTAGAAAGTAGTAAGACTCCTTTTGAAGTCTGGACTGATCATAAAAATCTAGAAGCCCTAAAGACCCCCTAAGGAAACTCTCCCCTAAACAAGTACGATGAGTTCAGTACTTTGATTTGATTTTACTCTAAAATACTTCCTGGGGGAAGAAACTTTCTGGTGGATGCGCTATCCAGAAAACCGCAATACAATAGTGCAAAGTCAGACATAATCAAACCCCTAGTACAAAACAATCAACTAGCCGCTAAAGTAGTCACCAGATCCCAGACAAAACAAGAAACATTAATGGGCAATGACATCACCCAAACTTTTAAACAAGCATTGGCCACTGATGAATGGTTTTTGAACCACAAATCCAGCTGTCTGATGAAAGAAGACTTGGCATGGGTGGGAGGGAAGTTGTATGTTCCTGCCAGCCAAAGACTATGCTTAATGGTAAGGTACCACGACTCCAAATTAGCTGGACATTTTGGGTTTGTGAAAACTTTACACCTGATTAAAAGACAATTTTGGTAGCCATCACTAAAAAAGGACATAGAAAGCTATGTAGCTAGCTGCCTCATTTGTGCAGCAGCAAAAAAACATCAGGGGAAAACCCCAGGTCTATTGCAGAAGGTAGCTGAACCTTCAGCACCTTGGAGAGAGATAGCTATGGATTTCATCGTAGAATTGCCAAACAGTGAGGGAAATACTGTTATTTGGGTTGTGATAGACCTGTTTTCAAAACAGGCACATTTTATACCCTGCCAAAAGATCCCAACTGCTAAAAGTTTAGCCAAATTATTCCTAATACACATTTATCGACTTCATGGAGCGCCACAAAGGATCATCTCCGACAGAAGGGTTCAATTCACCTCCAAATTTTGGAGGGCATTTTTGGACCTACTTGGTACTGGCCAGGGTTTGAGCTCTTTCCATCATCCAGCTACTAATGGAAATTCTGAAATTTTGAACTCGGTATTAGAACAATATTTAAGATGTTTCATTAATTTTCAACAGGATAACTGGACTGAACTTTTGCCTTTTGCTGAAGTTGCGTTTAATAATGCTGTCCATTCAAGCACTGGTTTTACCCCTTTTAGAGTAGTGACAGGCCAGGATTTCAGTCCCATGCCTGAACTACCCACAGAAGAACCCACCATCCCCTCATTTAAGGAGTGGATGGATAATTTGCAAAACATGTGGCCAGTGGTTAGATTAGCCTTAAAGGAAGCTAGAGAAGCTTTTAAAATTCAAGCCGACAAGAAAAGGATGGAACCCAAACCTTTTCGTGTTGGAGACAGAGTATACTTATCTACAAAATTCCTGAAATCATTACAACCATCGAAGAAACTAGGGCCAAAGTTCATTGGACCTAGAGTCATCAATCCAGTAGCAGTTGAACTACTCCTTCCAAAGACACTCAGACAAGTCCATCCAGTATTCCATATCAGTTTACTCAAGCGAGAAGTAATCTCATCCCTCAGACCACCTGCATCTACAACACCTGTTCCCATCATGATTGAAGGTGAACAACACTTTGAAATTAAGGAAATCCTTGATTCTAGGATCCACAGAGGAAAAACCCAATACTTAGTTGCTTGGAAACATTTACCATCAGCACACAATGAATGGATCGCTAAACACCATGTTAGGGCTCCAATCTTACTGAGAAAATTTCACTCCCAATACCCTAAGAATTCTTGTTAATATACTACCATGAAAACTTGTGTATATTTGTTTTGCTTTTTTTACAGGTGGACCCTTTCATTTTCTAAGGAGGGTAGCATGTCAGATCCCTAAAAGTGATACTGCTATTCAATTGGAGGAAGGGGGAGACTTGGATTCGATTTACTAGCATTGCCTGTGTCAACAAATATTTTACAACCTATATCCTGGTACCAAAGAGCCCTGAGATCCTCTTTACCTGGAGGAATCTTTATGATAGCCATGTGGGTTGTTTCACTTTAAAGGATAACGGTGGGAATGCATGTTTGTTCAGGTTCTGAGGGAAACTGGGAAAGAAAGCATCTTCACACTTGTGTATTGGCTAAAATCTGCATTCTGACTTAAAGGGAGGGGTCTCTACTGCTTTAATCCTACTTGTCTTGCCTAAGGGTAGTCAGATCTTGCTTTAAGTGGGTGGCTATCACTTCTGCTTAATAAAAGAATCCTTTTGAACAACCACGTTTCAAGAGTTCTTCCTTTCTTAAGTTGGAAGGAGAGGCAATCCTTACAGAAAACGTCAGAGCACTCAGAAGCAACTGGGCAGTACTGTGACGGGTCACTCCATTCTGTTCTGATTTAGTATTTGAATCAGTAGAACAGTAAAAAACAACAACATTGCATGTTTTGAATTATTTCTATTTAAAAGATTTGTAGAGAAAAAAATCTGTAATGTTAATTGGCAAGTTTCACTAATGTATGAAGATTACAAGTGAAATAGCAAGAAAGTAGAGGGGAAATACTTGAAGCCTATTCTACAGGAAGCAACATAGATGGCACTGTGGGAAGTCTCCCCCCTCCCCAAAGAATGAAATATTTTGGGAAATATTTAAAAAGGTAGGATAAAGTATTTCCCCTAAAAGAGAAATGAAAAAAATCATAAGGGAGGCAGAAACGAGCCCGTTTCCCTGCCCCAAGCAGAAACTGAGGTGGCCAGCATTTTGAAATGCAGATTTGGTAATTCATTAAGAAAATCTGGGTCAAGACAGAAATTCAGACTAACAACAAACAAAAGGTTGACAAAATTAGCTCAGGCAAACACCTAGGATTTGCATTTCCTCTTTTGCCTATAGAGCCAGTTATGACCCCTACATAACCCCATAGGAATCCAGAAGGTATTAAAAACCCACCCACCCTAAACTCCATTTTGTCAGCTGCCACAGAACCCTGGTGGTTCTGCTTCATCAGTAAATGAACCCCCTTTCCAATCAGCCCCCAGCCTCCATTTTATTTCCAGCGTCTTTCTCCCTGCTTGGAACTGAACCAGATGGATTTTCCTTCTGCTCAGCCCACTACATCTATCAGCCTGTACTTTTAGGTAATACTTGCATTTTAAAATAATGAATATAAGTAGATTAACATGAGAAAAAATGAAAGAAGAGAAGATGAAATCATACTGGAAAAAAGATAAACGGAACAAAAATATGTGAAAGAAAAAGGACCATCAACTAAAATATTTTTTAAATAGGTACAATTTAACAAAAATAAGGAATGCAAGTCAGTATTAACAAAACAGTTTTCTCACCCATTTCTTTGCAGCAATATTTACAACCTGCTCAGAAGTACCCTTGATGCCTGAAGAAATCCTAGAGTTCCCTGGGACATTAACATCTCCTGCCGAAAAGACTGGAAAGAGAGGCTTGAGAAATCGGAACTCGCTACTTGAGGATCCACCAGTCAAACAAACATCATAACGGTAAGTTTTGGAAAGCGACCCATTCTGTGAATCAGCACAGTTCTCTGGAGTATCATCACTGGCAGGTGGGAAGTAAGGAACAGCTGCAGTAAAATAGCTTTGGGGGTCCTTCTTGAACACTTTGATCACAATAAACACAACAATACAGACCAGGAACACAAAGGAGACTGCAGCCAAGCAGATCACCAAATACTTGGTCAAGGTTTTATCTTCTTCCGGTTCTTGCACACTGACATCCACCCTCCTTAGGAAGGGATCCGAAAAGCCATCCACAAGAAGAACATTAAGCAATGCTGTGCTGGTCTGTGGAGGGAGACCGTTGTCTCTGACCAGTATCACCAGCCTCTGCTTGTTTGTGTCTCGCTCATTCAGGGCTCTCCTGGTTTTCACTTCCCCATTCTGTGCTCCTATGCTGAAAAGGGCTGGGTCTGTGGCCTTCAGCAATTCATAGGAAAGCCAAGAGTTTTGGCCAGAATCTGCATCCACTGCAACCACCTTGGTGACCAGATAACCGGCCTCGGCTGACTTGGGAAGCAGCTCATTGCATGGGGATGTGTTGTTCTGGAGGGGATACAGGAAGAAGGGAGCGTTGTCATTCTCATCTATGATGTGGATTCGAACAATCACTTCTGAGCTCAAGGAAGGAGAACCACCATCTGATGCCCTCACAGTAACACTGAAGCTTCTTATCTGCTCATAGTCCAGGGATCGGAGGGCATACATGTTTCCAGTTTCAGAGTTGATTGAGATGTAAGAGGTCACCAGGCCATCACCCTTCCCAGGCAGAACTAAGTAAGTCACTTTAGCATTCAGCTTTGTGTCCAGATCCACAGCATGGACTGAGCCAATGAGGAAGCCTGGAATATTGTTCTCCCTGATCTGCATGTCATATGAAGACTTTTCAAAAAGGGGAGAGTTATCATTGACATCGGAGATCTGAACATTAATCAGTCTTGTTGAAGTGAGCCTAGGAGATCCCCAGTCAATGGCAGTGATGGTGATGTTGTATTCAGTGACCGTCTCTCTGTCTAGGGGACCTTGGAGCACAAGCTGATAAAAGTTGTTCATGGTGGCTTTCAGCACAAAAGGGAGATTCATCTGCATGGAGCAGACCGTTTTGCTGTTGTCTCCAGAGTCTTGGTCTCTCACACTGAAGAGGGCCACCATTGTGTCTGGGGGAGAGTCCTCCTTTAAAATGTTGGTCAGAGATACGATAGACACTTCTGGGGGGTTGTCATTCTCATCTTCAACCTCTATGAGTACATTGCAGTGCCCTGAAAGACCCCCCCCATCTGTTGCTCTGATGTTCATGCTATAAGTCTTCTCTTTTTCATAATCAATCTGTCCCCAAACAGTTATATCACCAGTAATTTCATTTAAATAAAACAAATTGTTTATTCTTTCTAGGACTCGATGGAATGAGTAGAGTATCTGTCCATTTGAACCCAAATCCAGATCTGTAGCTTCCACCTTAATCACAAGAGTGCCCTTAGGGAGATTCTCCTTTATTCTTGCCTTATATTCAGATTTACTAAACAGAGGAAAGTTATCATTATTATCCAGAACATTAATATTAATTTGAACTGTGCCAGTTTTCTTTGGAACTCCTCCATCAATAGCCATTAGAATCAATTCAAGGTGTGGCATCCTCTCCCTATCTAGTGATGTCTCCAGAACAAGATCTACATAGTGGTTTCCATCTTTATTCCTTTGCACATCAAGCCAAAAATGGTCATTGGGACTCAGAATATAGTTTTGGATGCTATTTTCTCCCAAGTCCTCATCCTGTGCTGATTCCAAGGGGAATGTTGTAGTTTCAGGAACATTCTCAGGAATGTCCAGCAGCATTTCGTTTTTCCAAAATCTGGGTGCATTGTCATTCACATCTTCTATCTTGATTTCAATATTAAAGATATCTAAGGGGTTTTCCAAGACAAGCTGAGAAAGAAGTAGACAAGGATCATTCTGGCCACATAAAGCTTCTCTGTCTATTTTATCATTAATCAATAGATTCCCAGTATTAATATCAAGGTGGAAGTATTCCTGAATGCCCTCAGCAACTAAATGTGCTTTGCGTGTGGAGAGCTCCCCTGTTTTCAGTTTCATTTCCTTGATGACATTAGCCACCAGAAACCCCTTTTTCTTTTCTTCAGGGACAGAAAAGCGAATTGAAGCACCCATTACTCTAAGGAATGAGAAAGAGAGAAGTACATACAGACCTTGCCTTTTCCAAAAGCAATTCTCCATGACTCTAGTCTCTTCCTTGTAGGCTCAAATTCTGCCCCAAAATTCAGTCTTTCTTTCCTTCCTTTATGATTTAATTGTTCAAATCATAGGTAATTGTTCAGTCTTTTGCCATCTTATAATCTGCAAATGTTTCGCTGCCAGAGAGTCAAATTCCTTTTGTTCAATTTTGTATTACTGTCTGCCCTGATTCTGAGCAAGCAGAACACTACTAAATTTCTTTGTTAATATCGCCACCATGTGGCAAAAAGTCTATTTGCATGGTTTAGACTCCGTAATCACATTGAATCCATTTTTATCTATCCACTAGCTAGCCTACCAAGCAGATTAACTCATTAACTGTTTAATTATATAGAAAAAGAAACAGAGTGACAATCTGCACAATTTTTTTTTCAAAGTTATTGATACAGGTTGTAATCCAGTCCTTTCACAGATGAGTTCTGAATAACTATGGGCATATCCAGTGACTCTTTAGGTGGCTTCTGTTGTGTGCCCATGGATATCAAGTTTAACCCTGTGTAAGGAAATTATTTCTGCTTTGAGGCACTTTGCCAACATTTTTCAATGCATTCAGTTTGGATTACAGGTGACAACATCCTTCCACATTTTTTTTGCTGCTGCGTCTTGTCCAGTGGTGGGATTCAACCAGTTCGCACCACTTCGGGAGAACCGGTTGTTAACTTTCTGAGCAGTTTGGTGAACTGGTTGTTGGAAGAAATCTTTAGGGCAGAGAACCGGTTGTTAAATTATTTGAATCCCACCACTGGTCTTGTCCCATTTGGGGGGAGGTGGGCTTTGAATCAGTTTTTTGATTCTAGAATTGAACAGAACAGAACAGAACAAGTTAGAAGGGATGTTGGAAATTTTCTAGCCAGGAGACCCTCTATCATTCCAGACAAACTGCTGTCTAATATCGTCTTATAAACCTTTAGTGATAGAGCACCCACAACTTCTGAATGCAAGTTCCACTGATTGATTGATAGCAAATTTCTCTTTATTTCTAGGAAAAATTCTTCTTGTCCTGCATTCAGGTACTTTGGACAATAGGTGACCCGCTATTCCTTATGGCAGTTCCAGAAGTGGGATTCAGCCAATTTGGCCCAGTTTGGCCAAATCAGTTGCTAACTTTGTGTACAGTTCAGCGAACTGACTGATCCCACCAGTGGTTGGCCCCGCCCCTCACCCCTCACCCCTCCGCTCCCAGGCACTCCTTACATTGGCTGGCCTCTCCTGAGGCCATTTTGGCATCTTGGCATTCCTCTAACTGCCCCCCACCCACTCCAAGCAAACAAAACCCCAAGGCAGCTCTGACAAGGCACTTGGAGAGAGGGGCTGGAGTTATTAAGCAGGCAGCAAAGCTAAGTGCTTGAAGGACACTGAAGCCTCTTCATGGGTGGTGGCCTGCAGGTAGGTGTGGCAGGGGGTGGCCCTCCATACCTCCCTCTGCGGGCCCAGCCCAGCACCCTTCCTCCTCCCCCGCAGGTGGCCCCAGAGCTGCCGCCATCTCTGCACCCAAGCGAGGCTGCCCTTCTGGCCTGCATCTGCCACCTGGGCGCACTCTATGTTGTGGGGGCAAGGCTCGGTCACCTTCAGGCTCAGCTCTCGACTCCCATGAGGCCCGAGAGAAAGCACCTGATCTGGGTACACAGACCTCCATGACAGAGCCCTTCCTGGGGACCAAAGCCTTCAATGACTTAATCTATCCTATAATGACGATAAGGCGTTGAGGGGCTCCAGAGCTTCTACATGCTTCCACCAGCCTGACGCCCTGCCCTTCAGATCCCAATGGGGCCAGCACCTGGTGGTGCTCCTGGCAGGTGGGCAGGACTGTCCCGGGGCTGCACATGTGCACCTCACCATGGAGCAGTGGCTTCCACCCCAGAGCAGTGCTCTCCCCCTCAGGCCACTTGGCCCAGAAGCAGTGTGTCCTGTTGTGGGCTGGATGTGGGACCTGAGGTGGAGTGGACGGCAAGTGGGCAGCAGTCACCCAGAGGCCCCATGGAAGCATCAGGCCCAAAAGATGAGTGAGCCTCACTGTGTCCCCCTGAGGCGGCTCTTCGGGCAAGTGCAGCGGGTCTCCCTCCCCTGCCATCAGCCTTACCTTCCAGAGCTTCCACGTGCCTCCATCAGCCTGAATGCCCTGCCCTTTGGATTCCAATAGGGCCACCGCATGGCTCCCCATGAAGGTAAGTCCGACAGTGGGGGCCAGATCCAAGTTTGACATCCCTGCTCTAAATGGTCAAGATTACTGAGTAGAAGGAAAACTACTTTCAAACTACACTAAGAAAATGTGCCTGAAAGTCAACTTTGCAATGGGAGAGAGAGAAAAAAAGTTCCTATTTTCCAAAAGTGGTTGAAGTCCCCTTTCCAGTGGCAATTAGGTGGTGTAAATCAACCTTCTATGACCATCCCTTTAGAATGAGTTGCGTATACAAAATGTATTGGCCATCCTTGAAACTAATAATATCCAGTAAATATCCCAATATGTTGGCATCCATGTCTTTCCATGTTGCAAAAAGTGATTTTTCATTGATCACCTCTGCATTATTCAAACCTTCGGCTATTTCATACCCCTTCTTTAGCTATTTTAGTGGGTGTTACTTTGTGGTATTGTTTTCTTCTTTTTGACCATTTGTTTTTCATGTTTCTGGAAGTCTTCACCTCATAGTTCCCCAAATCCTGTCCAGATTAAGCATTACATTACTTGTATCACTCTCCACCAATCAAACTTGAGCCTTGATCATAAGCTGCATTACAAAACCTGTCAGAGTTTGTTGCAGAAATTAAATCCAGAGGCATACACAGATCGGGTTCGATTCAGCAGGATTCATCAACTTCTTTATATACATAATAACAGATGAAGTATTTACAATACCAATAGTTGATTCAACCTGGTAGAAGTTATTGCAACTATCGCTTATGGGAAAGATTGCAATAATCAAGGTGAATATACTACTGAGACTGTTGTTCTTATTCCAAACAATTCCAATCAGAATTGAAAAGACCTATTTTCAACACCTTAATAAAATAATGAGGAAGTTCATATGGCAGGGTAAAAAGGCAAAAATTAATATAAAGTTGTTACAAGATGTAAGAATAAGGGGAGGATTTGGACTGTTGAACTGGGAATTATACTACCAGGCAGCAACACTGACTTGGATGAAAGAATGGATAGAATTAAGAAATACAAGATTATTAACTTTGGAAGGACATGATTTACAATTTGGATTATTAACTTTGGAAGGACATGATTTTTATGGTATGGTAGAAGTAAGATACATACGTATTTTCATAGACATTATGTAAGAAATGCATTGTTATTAGTATGGGAGAATATTAGAGATAAATATTATGTGAAAATTCCAACATGGCTAACAATATTGGAAGCACTAATACACCCAAATATGGTTAATTTTAAAAATATTTTTAGATATAAAGATTTACTTATAGATAAGGGGGAATTGAAAGGGAAACAAGAATTGATAGAACAAGGGATTGTGATGGACTGGTATATGTATACGCAAATACAAGCAAGATATGAAAAACATGCAAAATTATATGGTTTCTATTTAGAAATGACAGATCTGGATAGGATATGCATGGGAACAGAGGACAAAATAATTTTTAAAAATTATAACTTTTTGCTTAGTATTGAATTGGAAGAGCAAGTAAAAGAAACAATGATTGCATAGGCAAAAAATTGTGGATGCTCAATTGAGCTTGATAGATGGCAACAGTTATGGGAAAGGAACTATAAACTAATAATGTTGACTGCATATAAAGAGAATCAATATAAAATGTTTTACAGATGGCATATGCCTCCTGAAAAATTGGCAAAAATGTTTAAAGATAAATCAGTTAAATGTTGGAAATGCCACCAAATACCAGGATCTTATTATCATATGAGGTGGACTTGTCCAAAAGCTAAAGATTATTGGAGCAGAATTAAGATATGGATAGAAGAAATGACTCAACAACATATTGATTTAAAACCTGAGTTGTTCCTACTGGGTATCCTACCAGAGAAAATTAGTAAAGAAAATGTATATTTGATTATACATATAATAACTGCAGTGAGAATAGTATTTGCACAAAGATGGAAAGCAGAGAAAATCCCTTTAGAAGGGGAAGTAATTAGAAAAAATTTGGACTGTGCAGAGATGAATAGATTAACTCTAATGATTAAAGAGAAAGAGGATAATGGAATATTTTAAGTTATGGGGGAAATTTTATGATTGGATAGAAAAGAGATATAGATAAAGAATTTGATAAGTAAATAGGAGAAAGTTACATTAAATATATGTATTTTGGGGAAATATTGAAATAGAGAAATGGGATTTCTCTATTAAGGAATCTATTAATTAAGGAAGAAATAAGAAGAGGAGGAGTAACAAAAAGAAGAAGTCACCAAAGAAACACTGAGATGACACAAGGAAGGACTGATGTATTATATGTTTGTCTTTTTTTAAAAAAACTTTTTTATAAAAAAAACATGGTAGAAGTTACAGACAGAACACAAGGCAGGAGAGAACAGTTAGTTTCATTTCAGCAGAGCAGACAGCATGCACAGATTGCTTAGTTTCAGTTTCAATTCTCTGCACAGACTCAGAGCTGCAGACTAAGACAAGCCCTGGCTTCAGTCTGTCTCAGCTCCCAATTGTCTGATTTAGTTGCTATGGCTATTCATTGGCTGACCTTGTTACCAGGTCTCTGCCAGTTCATCTGACAAAACCTTTTTCTAATCAATGTATTCAAATCTCATTTAAACAGTTTTTAATTCACTTCACATTCCTTCTCCAAACACCCATTCAACAATCTGCAACATTTTAAATACCTTCAAATTGCTTTCTTTCAGGAAAATTGTAGAGTTTTATTTTAAGGCAGGATCTATTTCAGAAATCCCCCCCCCCAAATTTCATGAAGAGTAAAACCAATACGAATTTGTCAATATATCACCCTAAATAAACTAGTTCCCTGGGAATTCACATTAATGTACCTTAGTACACAGCTATGGTGGCACAGTAGTTAGAAATTGCAGGCTATCTCTCCCAATTGCCAGGAGTTTGATCCTGACTGGCTCAAGGTTGACTCAGCCTTCCATACTTCAGAGGTCAGTAAAATGATGATCCAAATTGTTGGGGGCAATATGCTGACTCTTAGAGAAAGGTGTAAAGCACTGTGAAGCGGTATATAAGTGCTAATGGACAATCTTTCATTTTGAAAAATTAATTATTTCAGAGTCATTCAAACTATACAGATTTATAATGTAATTATATTAATAATTATTCTCACCTGGGATATATGCTCTCTTTCTTCCAATTGATTAGGAAGATTATGGCAATCATTACGAATCTGTGGATTCAGCAGAGTTTTTTGATGCTCCATAGTAAAAACAGGAAAGAAAGGCCTAAGGAATTTAAACTCACTGCTCAGAGACCCATCAGTTAAGCACACTTCATAGTTGTAGGCCTGGGAAGATGTCCCAATATTAGGATCCACACACTTCTCTTGCAAATTTGGTCCCACAGGGAAATTCGATGCAGAATGAGAACTTCCTAAGAACTTCTTTTGCTTCTGAAACTTGGTTGCAATAAACACCGAAACAGAAAGCAGAAAAATGGATGAGATGGCAACCAAACAGATAATCAAATACAGTGTCAGAGTATGCTCTCCCTCCTGCAGGACTTCACCCTTAGGATTATCCATAATTTTCATGTAAGGATCAGAGAAGCCATCCACTAGAAGAATTCTTAAGGTTGCAGAGGCAGACTGAGGAGGATGCCCATTATCCCTAACTGCCACAATAAGAGTGTGTTTGAAACTGTCTCGGATGTTCACCGGCCTCATGGTTTTCACCTCCCCATTCTGAGTCCCAACAGTGAAGAGACTCGGATCTGTGGCCTTCAGCAACTGATAGGAAAGCCAAGAATTCTGCCCCGAATCTCTGTCCACTGCCACCACTTTGGTGACTAAGTAGCCTGTCTCTGTTCCCCTGGGAACCAGATCATTTGATGGAGAAGTGCTGTTCTGAAGGGGGCAGAGGATGAAGGGAGCATTGTCATTTTCATCCGTGATAAGAACTCGGACCATGGTTTCTGAGCTCAGGGGAGGTGAGCCCTTGTCTACAGCCCTCACCATCACCTGGAAATCTTGTATATCCTCATAATCTATAGATCGGATGGCATACAAGTTCCCAGTTTCAGAGTTGATGGAGATGTAAGATGATGCAGGCTCTTCCCTGATCTTTCCAAACAAAAGAGAGTAGGTTACTTTGGCATTCTGTTCTGTGTCCATATCTGCAGCATGGACTGATCCGATGAGCAGTCCTGGAATGTTGTTTTCTCTTAAGTGCAAATTGTAGAAACTTCTTTCAAACATTGGAGGGTTATCATTGATGTCTGAAAGTTGAATGCTAATAACTGTCATTGAAGTGAGTCTGGGAGAACCTTGGTCAGTGGCTGTGATGGTGATGTTATAATGTGACATTTGTTCTCTGTCCAATGGCTGTTGAGTCAAAAGCTGGTAATAGTTGTTCTTTGTGCGTTTCAGTTGAAAAGGTAGATTTGCATCAATGCTGCAGGTAGCTCTAGCATTATTTCCAGAATCTTCATCCTTGACACTGAATACAGCCAGCAGTGTTTCAGGTGGAGAGTTTTCTGATAAGGGATTGGCAATGGATGATATAGTTACCTCAGGGTAATTATCATTCTCATCCTCAACATCAATAAGGACTTTGCAATACGCAGACAGTCCCCCTCCATCTGTAGCTTTGATGTTGAGTTCATAATTTTGTTTTTCTTCATAATCAATTTTCCCTACAAGCGTAATTTCTCCAGTATGATTATTTAACCTGAACGATTGGAGTACATCTGCTGGTGCTTGGCTAAAAGTGTAAATGATGTGAGCGTTGGATCCAATGTCTTTGTCAGTGGCTTCAACTTTAGCAACCAATGAACCTGGATGACTATTTTCCATTAGCTGCACTTTATACATTGTTTGTTCAAATTGGGGCACGTTATCATTGTTATCCAGAATATCAATAATTATCTGTGCTGTGCCAGTTCTCCTTGGGATCCCTCCATCCACAGCTTCCAGAGTAAGGATAAACTGAGGGAACACCTCGCGGTCTAATGGTTTTGCCAAAAGCAGTTCTGCATATTTGCTGCCATCATTTTGACTTTGTACGTCCAGCTTAAAATATTCGCTTGTGCTAAGTATGTAGTTCTGGATAGCATTTTCCCCTTTGTCTAAATCATGGGCTGTCTCCAAGAGGAAACGTGCATTTATGGGAGTCTGCTCAGGTATTTCAAAAATGATTTGATTTTTAGAGAATGTAGGGGAATTATCATTGACATCTTCTACCTGAACTTCAATTCTGAACACTTGCAAAGGATTTTCCAATACAATTTCAAAGAACTGAATGCAAGGATCATTCAGACCACACAAAACCTCTCGGTCAATTTTATCCTTCAATATTATATTTCCAGAGAGAGGATCCAGCTGGAAATCCTGCCTGGAACTCTTAGAAATCAACTGTGCTCTGCGAGCAGAAAGCTCCTTCACATCTACTTTCAAATCTTTTAGCACATTTGCTACTATTGATCCAGCTTTCTTCTCCTCAGGCACTGAATAGCAGAATGGTTCACAAAACATACCAGAGCTACATAGAGAAATAAAGAATAAGACCACTTGCCTGCTAGGATGAGATATTTCCATTTTCTCAGCCTCTTTTTGTGAATATGATTCTTTGTAAAGCAGCTCCTACAATTTCTTTTATATTTTTGATCAGTATTTTTTGGTATTCATGCTCAAATATTTTCTTCAGAAATTTCTCAAGATTTAATTGAGAGCTGTTGCCTTTTGTTCTGAGATTCCTTTTTCTAATGACTGGATCATTTCTGTAAGTAAAGGAATCTCTCTTTTTACTGTTTGGTGCAATAGCACCACCTTGTGTTTAGAATAAGATGTAACACTGAATTTATGAAGCTCTTTTGAATAGGGCATTTATTTAAATTATAGAACAAAATTCTGTATCCAATCTGATAAACTGAAAGATAATATAGATTTTAAGATTCATTATATTAGAAGAGTCATATTATGTATATGGAATAGACTCCCCCCCCAAATTTATTTAAGAATCCTAGCACAAGTAGCATTTTATCAAAAAGAAATAGCAGACCACTTTTCTGGTGGTCTCTATTCTTTTATTTGTAATCCAAAAGCAAAAGTGAATCAATTACAGAGTTGAAAATAATAGGCAAATCTCCCTCTTTTTTTCCTCCACACCCAGTTTAGCTTGAAGAGCAGAAATATATAAAAAAGCAGTTTTCAACTGAGGAATGCAGGTAAAAAAAACTGTACGTAAGGAATTGGTTAGAGAACACCTAGCTGTTCTGAAAGAGTTCAAGTCTTCGGGACTGGATGGTTTATACCCCAGGGTGCTAAAGAAGCTGGCAGAAATGATCTCAGAACCACCAAATGAAATCTTTCAGAGATTCTGCAACATAGGGGAACTGTCAGAGAACTGTCAGAGAGTTTATGGTTCCAATATTTAAAAAAGTGAAAATGATGGACCCAGGAAACTACAGACCAATCACCCTGTTCTATGTTCCAATATCTGTGCAAATTCTGGAAAAAGTAATCATATAGCATGTTTGTAAGCACATAAAAATGAATAAGGTGATCATTAGAAGCCATCATGGGCTTATTAAGATCAGGTCATGTCAAATAAATCTTGCCTTCTTTGATAAAGTGACTAAATTAGTAGATCAAGGAAATGTGAATAGAGTATACTTAGATTTCAGTAAGTGATACTTACTTTGGTAAACTAGACCATAGACCATTGTAAGATAGAACAATGTGGTATAGATATTAGCACTCCAAATAGATTTGCAGTTAGCTGACCAACCACACTCAATGTATGGTCCTCAATGGAACTACATCTAAGCAGTGGTGGGTTGCTCCCGGTTCTGTCTGGTTCTTGCAAACTAGTAGTAAAAGTGACGGGAGGCTCCGCTCACCTACCCAGACATCATAATGGATGATCTGTGCAGGTGCAGAAGCTTTTGCGCATGCGTTCCCATTGCAAACCGATAGTAAAGGTAAGTAGAACCCACCCCTGCATCTAAGTGGAGGGAAACATGCACTGAGGACAATGGACAGCCATCCGTCTGAAATGGTATAGGGTCTTCTGCTTGAGCAGAGGATTGGACTAGAAGACCTTGGAGGTCCCTTCCAACTCTGTTATTCTATATTCTAAATTTGCGTATGACCCAAAACTGAGGGGATTTGCTGACACTTCAGAAGGTAGACTCAAGATTGAAAAGGATGTTGACATTGGGCCTTCTCCAACAAGATGCAGTTTAGTGATAAGAAAAGTAAGGTCCTGAACCTCAGCAGGAAAAGTCAGATGCATAGATACAGAATAGGCAGTATGTGGCCCAATAGGAGTAATTGTGAGAGGAATCTAGGTCTCCTGATGGACCAATAGTTAAAATATGAGTCAGCAGTATGCTGCAGCTACCATAAAACCACTGCAATCCTGGACTGCATCAACAGAGGGATAGCATCAAGACCATAAGAAATAATAGCACCATTCTATTCCATACTGGTAAGGCCACATTTGGACTGCATCCAGTTCTGCTCAGCACAATACAAAAAAGATGCTGAAGCCCTGGAAAGAGCAACAAAGATAATAAGAGGTCTGAATGCTTTGAATTGTTTACTTGACTTTTTTTGGTTTCTTGCATATTGAAATACACTTTTAAAAATTATTTTTGGCATCTGTTACAAGACTTAGTTCATTCTGAACCTTAGCTTTCCTGACTTGCAGATTCAGGCCAGGGGTGAAATGCTCCTGGTTCGGACCAGATCGCCCGATCCGGTGGCGATGGAGGTGGATGGTTTGGAGAACCGGTAGCAAAAATCCCTGCCCCCCCCCATGCCCAGCTGAGCCACGCGATCATCAAAGGATTTTTTTCTTTTAAATGCCTCTGAAGATCCAAGCTCTGATGATCCCAGCTGAGTTCCCTGATTGTCAGAGGGTTTTTAAAAAACTCTCTGCCGACCAGGCAACTCAGCTTGGATCATCAGAGCCATTTAAAAGAAAAGAAGTTGCCTGATCATCAGAGGGCTTTTTAAAAACCCTCTGTCGATCAAGCAACTCAGCTGGGATCGTCAGAGCCTTTTGAAAGCATTTTTTTACAACCTCTTCGCCGAAGAGGTTGTAGAAAAAATGGTTTTAAAAGTAAAAAAAAAATGGCCAAGTCACATTACTCCCCCTCCCCCACCAAGTCACACCCACAGAACCGGTAGTAACAAATTTTAGATTTCACCATTGATTCAGGCTATTTGCTAATATTCTGTTTTAGTTATGTGCCATCTTTTCATTTTTTTATACTTATTTCTCAGTTTATTAGAAAGATCTTTATGCAACCATGCTAGTTTCAACTGGAGTCTCTTGGTTTTTTTCCCCTCTGTAGCATCATGTTAGACTGGCTTTTTATAATCTCATTTTTCAGAATTTCCCAAGCATCTTGGGTTGCTTTTCCTTCTAAGATTTCTATCCATGGAATAAGCTTCCTAAGTTCTAAAGTTTTCTTAAAGTCTGAGACAGCAGTTTGACTTTGTTTGATTACTTTTACCCACATTATGTTGAATTCCAGTATGACATGGTCACTTTCTACCAAAGTTCCCACAACTTCAACCACTTATATGATTTCATCCCTATTACTGAGAATTAAATCCAATATAGCTGACCCTCTAGTTCCCTACTTTACCTTTTGGATGATAAAGTTGTCTGTTAAGTTCATCTGGAATCTGTTTAATTTTCCACTTGGTGGAAAGTTTGTCTCCCAGTTGATATCAGGGTAGTTAAAGTCTCCCATTACCACTCTGGTATATTTTCTGCACACTTTAGCTAAAAGATTAGCAAAAAGTTCATCTATTTCCTTTGCTTGGTCAGATGGTCTATAGTGTACACCCATGGCAATGTCATTCCTTTTTCCTTTTATCTTATCCCAAATGCATTCAAGATTTTCATCCTTGGTTTTGTGTATTTCTGTACAGATGTAGTTATTTCTTACATATAATGCAACTCTACCTCCTCTTTTGTTATGTCTGTTTCTTTTGAACTATTTAAATCTTTTTATGTTCCAGTCAAGGGTTTCATCCCATCAGATTTCAGTAATGGCAACAATGTCATACTTTCCCTCATGTACTAGGACTTCAAGTTCATCCTGTTTGTTCCTCATAGTTTGCACATTAGTATAGAGGTACTGAGTCTTGTTGACTGATTCTACAGATGCTTCCTATGTTTCCTGTTTTATATTTGAGTTCCCCTTCTTTCTTACTACTCTTTATCATATTATTTGATGGGTTGTCTTGAAGTTTATGAGGCTTATGGACTAGAAGACCTCCAAGGTCCATTCCAACCTTATGATTCAATGAGAATATAAGATGAAATCAAGAGAGCAACTGGCTGCAGAGGGATTATTTAGAATTGAACAGCAGAAGACAGAAATTGGAGCTGAAGTTGAATTATGTATAAATGATGAACATGTAATTATTAAAATGTACAAACTTTTATTGAAATTTGAAACAGAAAAAGAACAAATGAAAGCTTATGGTAACATGGGCTAAGAACTTTGGATGAAATATATTGATGGAAGAATAGGAAAATGTGATCAAAAGGACTAAAGCTTACATTATGTTACAATTTAAAAGAGATAGGTATATGACTCCAGAAAAAAAATAGGTAGAATGTATTTATGTTAGAAACTAGAACTTTTCTTGCTGAGATTAATAGACAATTAGAAAAGAGCCATGGAAGATTAGTTTTATACATTAACAGATTAACAGAGTTGGAATGGCCCTTGTAGATAAACCTATGGCACGCTTGCCGGAAGTGGCATCCACAGCCATCTCTCTGGGCACGTGAACCGTTGCCTGTTGCTCTTCTGGGTTCCGGCATGCCAGCCAGCTGGTCTTCACACATGCATGAGCACCAGAAACCAGAAGAACAGCTGCCTGGTGCGCATGCTGGGAAGATGATCTTCTGGTTTCCGTCATGTGCATGCACACTGGCCACCTGGTCGTCGCATGTGCCTGCACACCAGAAACCAGAAGACCAGGTGCCTGGTGTGATGTACGTGCCAGAAACCGGAAGATCATCTTCCCAGTGCACGCATGCGCACTGGGCACCCACTCTTCTGGTTTCTGGCATGCGCATGTGCACCAGCCAACTGGTCTTCACGTGCATCTGCATGTGACCAGAAACCCAGGTGGCTGGTGCTCATGCATGCGCTGGAAACTGGAAGATCATCTGCTCTTCCGGTTTCTCTTCTCTTTTTCTGATGCCGAAAAGGTTCGCCAACACTGATCTAGTCCAACCTCCCACCCGACACCATTTCTGGCAGATGGCAGTCCAGTCTCTTCTTGAAAGCTTCCAGTGATGAAGCTCCCACAACTTCTGAAGGCAAGCTGTTCCATTAGTTGATTGCTCTCACTATCAGAAAACTTCTCCTTATTTCTAGGTTGAATTTCTCCTTGTTCAGTTTCCATCCATTATTCCTTGTCTGGCCTGCAGGTGCTTTGGAAAACAGGTTG
The DNA here is from genome assembly GCA_012654045.1 of Ptyas mucosa. Taxonomy (NCBI): domain Eukaryota; kingdom Metazoa; phylum Chordata; class Lepidosauria; order Squamata; family Colubridae; genus Ptyas; species Ptyas mucosa. Next base: position 4,900,643 of record WNWU01000125.1, read on the forward strand.
ATTCCCTCCTCTCTGTAGCAGCCACACAAATATTGGAACACTGCTATAACAACAACAACAACAACAACAACAGCATTTGTTGGATGTCTTATTTTAAGGGAAACAGGATACTTAGGGAAAAACCAGTCATATGTTTCCATGTATGCATGGAGTGATTGTAGTTCCATTTAGGAGTTTGACAGCCCATGGATAAAAGCTGTTTTTAAACCTGTTTGTCTGACTGGCTATACTGTCATGTCTCTCCTGGTCCTTCTCTTCACTAAACTAGCCATGCCCAGTTTCTGTAACCATTCTTCATATGTTTTAGTCTCCAGTCCCCTAATCATCCTGGTTGCTCTCCTCTGCACTTTTTCTAGAGTCTCAACATCTTTTTTATAGTGTGGTGACCAAAACTGGATGCAGTATTCTAGGTGGTCTTACTAAGGCTTTATATTTAAAGGACTACAGTATGGTTTGAGTATGGTTTGTCAGCCAGTTACAAATCCATCTGATGGTGATGCTATTTATCCCACTATTTTTCTAGCTTACCAAGAAGTAGGTTGTGGTCTACTTTGTTGAATGCCTTGCTGATGTCTAAGTATATTATGTCCACAGCATTTTGCTGATCTATTAATTTAATCACTATGTTGAAAAATGAAATAAAATTGGTTTGTTATGATCTGTTTTTAACAAACCCATGCTGACTTCTAGTTATTACTTTACATGATCTCTCTTGTGCGATTATTATATGTGCAAAAATAGAAAGAATCTGAAATACCCACAGTGGAGAAATGGTTGATGAACATGACAGAACTAGCAGAGATGGCAAAATTAGCTTGTTTGATATATTAGTGACTGGAAACCTCTTATGGACTTTTTGCTGAAAAAAGAGAAAAATGAACGTATGGTTTATGAGTTCCATCATTATAAGGGGTAGCTTGGAGAAAGAAGGAAATTGTGATGTAACCTTTGAGGCTGAGAGTAAAATATAAACATATGCATAATTGCTGTCAAGATCAGAAGCCACTTCTTTATTATTTCCCACCCCCCTCTTTTTCACTATTCAGTATTTTTTCTTTATTTTCTCCCAATATTTACATGGCTTTATCCTGTTAAAAATTATTTAACAAAAATTAAAGAAAGAGAGAGAGAGAGAGAACACACCCAATATTAAATAATCATTTCAGTTTTTTAAAAATAGCTAACATCACATGTTAAATCAAAATTTCATGAGATTTTGATTTAAGATTTAAACTGAAGGGGCACTATGTGGATGATGTTAGTGAATTCCTTTTAACCCCTGTTTAGTCTAAAGGAGGGAGGGAGGGAGGGAGGGAGGGAGGGAGGAAGGAAGGAAGGAAGGAAGGAAGGATCTTTGACATTTTCATTTCTGGATGGGGTAACTACCCTGTTGAAACTCAGTTCACAACTTAGGGGTTCTCCTGGACTCATGATTCCTGCATTAAGAGCAGAGAGCAGTGGTGACTAGGAGAGTCTTTGCACATCTTTGGTTTGTATGCCAGCTGTGGCCTTTCCTGGAACAAGACTCCCTGAGCTCAGTTACTCAAGCCCTAGTCATGTCTTGCCTGGATTATTGCAATGTGCTTTACATGGGGCTACTCTTAAAGTAGTTCTAACAAAGAACTTGCTGGCTTGATACCATCAAAGCTGATACAAAAATGAACATCCAACAACTGAAAAAAGCTATGCTTGAGCGGATAGGATGGAGAGACTTCCCTATAAAGCTACCAAGAGTCACACATTATTTATTTATTTATTTGTTTGTTTTATTTATATACTGCCCTTCTCCTGGAGGGACTCAGGGTGGTGTACAGCCAGCTAAAACACACAAATATAAAATTTAAAAGCAATTTTAAAAGATATTAAATATTTTGGCCCACATCAAATTAAAATGAAACTACCCCATTAAAACAGTTAAAATTACAAATTAACAATTAAAATTAAGAATGTTTTTTTAAAAAAGTTAGGCCAGCCCAGCTTGATGAAATAGAAGCATCTTGAGGGCCCGGCGAAAGGTGCGTAAGTCAGGAATCCTCTGTATCTCAGTGGGAAATTCATTCCAGAGGGCAAGAACCCCCACAGATAAGGCTCTCCCCCTGGAGGTCACCAGCCGGCATTGCTTGGCTGATGGCACCCGGAGGAGCCCCTCTCTGTGGGAGCGAATTGGCTGGTGGGAGGCCATTGGTAGCAGCAGGTGGTCTTGTAAATACTCAGGTCTTAAGCCATGGAGCGCTCTAAAGGTGGTAACCAATACCTTGAATTGCACCCAGAGGACCACCAGGAGCCAGTGCAGCTCGCGCAGGAAACGTGTTACATGGGAGCACCATGACGCTCCCATAACCACCCACACGGCCGCATTCTGGACCAGTTGGAGCCTCCAGGTGCTCTTCAAGGGGAGCCCCATGTAGACAGCATTACAATAGTCCAGGCGGGAAGTAACAAGGGCATGAGTGACCGTGCGTAGGGAGTCCCGATCCAGAAAGGGACGCAACTGGCGGATCAGGCGAACCTGATAAAATGCCCCCCTGGCCACAGCCGTCACATGTTCTTCTAAAGACAGCCGTGCGTCCAGGAGGACACCCAAGTTGCAAGCCCTCTCTGTGGAGGCCAACGACTCACCCCAATAGTCAGTGATGGCACCAACTGATTATATCGGGATGCTGGGAGCCACAGCCACTCAGTCTTGGATGGGTTGAACTTGAGCCTGTTTCTCCCCATCCAGATCTGCACGGCCTCCAGACATGGGGACATCACATCAAGGGCATAATTGGGGTGGTCTGGGGTGGAGATGTACAGCTGGGTGTCATCATTGTACTGATGGAACTGCACTGCAAAACCACGGATCATCTCACCCAGCGGCTTCACATAAATGTTGAACAACAGGGGTGAGAGAACCAACCCTTGTGGCACCTCACACACGAGGCACCTCGAGGTCGACCTCTGGCCCCCTGTTAACACAAACTGTGACTGGTCAGAGAGAAAGGAGGAGAACCAGCGCAACACGGTGCCTCCCACTCCTAACCCTTCTAACCGGTGCAGCAAGATACCATGGTTGATGGTGTCAAAAGCCGCTGAGAGATCTAATAGGACCAGGACAGAGGAAAATCCCCTGTCCTGAGCCCTCCAGAGATCATCAACCAATGCGACCAATGCCATTTCCATGCTGTACCCAGGCCTGAAACCCAACTGGAATGGCTCAAGATAGACCGCCTCATCCAGGTACTGGGGAAACTGTCGGACCACCACATTCTCAACAACCTTCGCAACGAAGCAGAGGTTGGAGACTGGATGTAATTCACTAAAACAGCCAGGTCCAGAGAAGGCTTCTTGAGGAGGGGCCTCACCACCGCCTCTTTCAAGGTGGCGGGAAAGCAACCCTCACTCAGAGAAGCGTTGATAATCCTCTGGAGCCAGCCTCGTGTAACCTCCCGGGAAGCCAGCACCAATCAGGAGGGACACGGGTCCAATAAACATGTGCCTGTGCTCAGTCTACCCAGAATCCTGTTCATGTCTTCGGGAGTCACAGGGTCAAACTCTTCCCAGATAACACTCTCAAGACATTCCTCCATCATCCCGTCTGAACTTATCCCGTCAGAGTCCAAGCCTTCCCAAATTTGAGCGATTTTGTCATGCAGATACTGAACAAAATCCTCAGCTCTACCCTCAAAGGGGTCTTCCCGCGCTCCCAGATGGAGCAGGGAGTGAGTCACCCTAAACAGGGTGGCTGGGTGATTATCTGATGATGCAATAAGAGCGGAAAAATAATTACATTTTGCTGCTTTTATTGCCACTAGATAGGTCTTAATATGAGACTTCACCGGTGTTCGGTCAGATTCGGACCGGCTGGCCCTCCAACTGCTCTCTAGGCATCTTTTCCGGTGCTTCATTTCCCTCAGCTCCTTGGAAAACCAAGGAGCCACCTGGGATTGGCACCAGGTCAGAGGCCACAAAGGCACGATGCGGTCCAAAGCTCCAGCGGCTGCCCTATCCCAGGCAGCCACTAGGTCTTCAGCCATGTCATGAGCCAGACCTTCAGGGAATGGCTCAAGCTCTGTCTGGAACCTATCAGGATCCATCAGGTGCCTGGGGCAGAACCACCTAATCGGGTCCACCTCCATGTGGTGAGGCGTAGCGATTTGAAGGTCAAGTCAAAGGAGAGAATGATCTGACCATGACAAGGGCTCAATCACAATATCCCCTACATCAAAATCATTCTGCCACTGGACAGAGAGAAAACCAGGTCCAGAGTGTGTCCTCCCATGTGAGTGGGGCCATGAACTTATTGCGTTAGGTCCATGGCTGTCATAGAAGCCGTGAACTCCCGAGCTGCTTCAGACATTTCACTGATAGATGGCAGGTTGAAATCCCCCATGACCATAAGCCTGGGGGTATCAACCACCACCCCGGCTATCACGTTGAGCAGCTCAGGCAAGGCCACCACCATGTAGCAGGGAGCCAGGTACGTGACCAGCAAGCCCATCTGCCCCCCACGGCCCCACCTCACAAGGAGGGACTCGCATCCGGCTATCCCTCGGACCAAGACCTTCCTTAATAACAACCGCCACCCCCTCCCCTCCCCTGAGACCTTGGCTGATGGAATGCACGGAAACCTGGTGGGCACATTTCAACGACAGGGACCCCTCCCTCCAGGCCCAACCAGGTCTCCGTAATACTTGCCAGGTCTGCTCCCCCCTCTTGAACAAGATCACAAATGAGGGGGGCTTTATTTACCATGGACCTGGCGTTGCATAACATCAACCAAAGGCCCGGGCCCTGAGGATCCGCGCAACCTAGGGAACAAGAAGAGCATTGAGGGCCGGAGCATGCAATCACTCAAAGGTAGCGAATGCGTACTCCCCTAACCTGATATGGCCCTCTGCTCCTGCCGTATCTGCCCCTCCCACACACCGTACCAATGGTGACATGACTGAACATTTACTACTACTACTCTTGAAGTGCATTCAGAAGCTTCATCTGGTACAAAGTATGGCAGTCTTTGGGGCCCCTAAAATATCCCATGCTATACCACTGCTTCACAAGCTACACTGGGTGCCAGTTTGCCTCCAGGTGCAGTTCAAGAGTTATGAACTTTAAAACCCCATGGCATCAGTCCAGGTTACTTGATGAACTGTCTCATCCTGCTAAGACAAACCCGCCCTACTTGTACCAGCAGAGGAGGCCTACTGAAGATCCCATTAGTTGAGCAACTTTGACTGGTGGGATCTAGAAGAAGAGCCTTCCCTGCTGTAGCCTCTGGAACATCCTGCCTCCCAGAGTGAGGTTGGCCCTCACACTTCTATCCTCCCACAAAAGTTGAAGATTTGGCTCTGCTGGTTGGCCTGGGGTCCCAATAGGGGAATACCATACTGGAGGTGGCTACTGAACCAACTAGCTGACCCCACTCCCCCTCTGAACTTCCTGCTCCCCATCCACTCATCTTTTAATTCATATTACTTTACTTTTATTTATATTTATTGTTTTTATTGCTCTGCTACTGTTTGCTTTCATTTTTTTATCATTTTCTCTGCTTTCCTGTTCTAAGCCACAGTGAGATGGACAGCAAATAAATTTAACAAATAAATGAATGAATGAATAAGTAAACAAACAAACAAACAAACAAACAAATATCCAACCAACACAGACATTGGCTTCCTCTCTAGGATTGCCCAATTAGAATCAACTCAGGTTATGTTTACCATGTACACCATGGATATGTTACAATTTGCATCAGGTCCCATGCATTCTTTTTTTTAAAAAAAACTGATTATACTTTTCTTCTTTAAAATACATAAATGCTTAATGAACAATGTATTGTCTGGAGCTATTTGTTCATACAAAATATTTATAAACTGGTAATGAGAATAGTATTAATACTAACAACCATAATTAAAATAATAATAATTGCTTATTTATACTAAAATTCTTACATTATTTACTTATAATATGCAATACTAATAGTACTGATAATGATACTACTACTAATAATAACTGTAATATTGATACTGATGTTTGCTTATGTATAATATAATTTATTTTATTCTTTTCTTATATATATTATTAATCTTTCATCTTCTAGTTTCCACCTCTTTTATCCAATCATTGATAGAACATATCCCATGTTGAAAAGTATTCTGTTTCTTCCTTATCCTTTATAATTAATGTTAATCTATCCATCTATGCGCAGTCTAATATTTTTCTAACTATACCTTCATCTGTAGGTGTGTCTTCATTTTTCTAATGTTGTGCAAATACAATTCTTGCTGCCGTCAACACATGTATTATTAAATGTGTAGTCTCTTTGTTATAATTTTCTGGTAATATACATAACAAAAATATTTCTGGATTTAAATCTATGTATTGTTTTGTCATTTTCTCTAACCATTCCAGAATTTTTTTGCTTTTGGATAAGTCCACCACATATGGTAGTAGGAACCTGGTATTTGGTTACATTTCCAACATTTTTCAGACATATTTTTAAACTTCTTTGCTAGTCTTGCTGGTGGCAAATGCCATCTATAAAACATTATTTACAGGTTTTCCTTGTAAGTAGTTGCCATTGTTAATTTGTAATTTCTATCCCAAAGCTTTTGCCATTTGTCTAATTCTATGGTATACCCCAAGTTTTTTGCCCATGCAATCATCATTTCTTTCACATGTTCATCTTCCATTTTATAACTTAACAGATAATTATATTTTTTAAAATGAATTTTTCATCTGTCCCTAAAAATATCTGATCAAGTTCTTTATAGAATCCATCTTTCACGTATCTTGATTGTATTTGCAAATATGGCCACCAAGCTAGGTCTATTCCTTGGTTTTGCAATTCCTGTGTCATTTTTAGTTCCCCAATTTAAGATGCCTTTATATGTTACAATTCTTTCCAAGTTAATAACATTTGAATATATCAGTGCTTCCATCGTAGAAAGTCACATTGGTATTTTCCTATAATTTTTTGTTTTAACTTTTTCCCACACTAGGAGTAATGCATTTCTTACATAATGTCTTTGGAAATATCTGTGTATTCTATTTTTCTCATACCACAAAAAAGCGTGCCACCCTAGTTGAAGATCATGTTCCTCCAATAGTAATAATCTTCTGTCACAGATTTACCCACTCTTTCAACCAGGTAAGTACCGATGCCTGATAATAAAGCTCCCAATTTGGTAATCCAAAACCCCCATTGTTTTTAGATTCTTGCAGCATTTTCAATCTTATTCTTGCTCTTTTCCCCTGCCAAATATATTTTAAAATTAATTTGTTCAATTCATCAAAAAAAAATCTGTCTAATTTTATACGAATTGTTTGAAACAAAAAAAGTAATGTTGGCAATATATTCATTTTTATAGTAGCTATTCTACCTACCATCTATAATTGCAAGTTCTTCCATTTCTCCAGATCTTGTTTAATTTGTTGCATTAATTTTGTATAATTATCTTCTTTAATTGTTGCACATCTTGCTGTTAAGTAGATTCTTAAATATTTTACTTTCTTCACCACCTGAAGATTTATTTTTTTAGCCAATTCATTTTTCTGTATCTGTAAAATTTTTGTATTTTTGTTTTTTCTTTGTTTATTTTCAATCCTGCCTCTTCTCCATATTCTTCTATTTTTCTTATTAGCTTGGGGCTAGTTTCTAGTGGTTCTTCTAAAATAAATCTGCGAACGCTTGTAATATATATTTTTCTTTTTTGATTTCCATCCCTTTTATATCTGAGTCTTGTCTAACATTTCTATTTAGCACTTCTAATGTTAATATAAATAATAATTGGGATAATGGACATCCTTGTCTTGTACCCTTTCATATATTGAAATTCTATGTCAAGTCACCATTCATAATCACTTTTGCCGTATGTCTGGAATATATTGTCTGAATCATATTTACAAAATTCTGCCGGCAGTCCATCTGGCCCTGGTGTTTTATCATTTTTTTGTCTTTTAATCGCCTCTGTCAATTCCATCATTGTTATTTTTTCATTTAACATAGTTTTCACCATTTCAGGTACTTTTGATAATTCTGTTTTTTCTAAATATTCCAATATTTTCTTCCTCTGGCACTTTTTCTTGGTTATATAATTTTCTGTAAAACTCCTGAATTACTTTCTTTTTACTTTCATTTTGGTACTGTAGTTCTCATTTGCAATTTGCTTATCAGTTTCTTCTCTTTTTCCTTTTTCAATTTGTATGCTAACCATCTTTCCGGTTTATTTGTGTTTTCCAAAAAAAAATTCTTTTGATCTTTTAATTTGTTGTGCCAAACCTTCCTTTTCCATTAGATTTAATTTATGTTTTATTGTTTCCATTTGTAGTTTTAAATTTTCCTTTTCATAGGAGAATTCAATCCATTTATATTAAACTGAGAACAGTTTAGTGTCAGCTTCCATCTCCATCATTTATATATACGTTTTGCTCTCCTAGTTGTTTTTATTTCTCTCTGGTCATTTGCTCTCACTCCTTCTTGTTCTGCTTGCTCTGTTTTCTCAGCCTCACTTTCTTCTTGTTGTACATTTATTTCTTCTCTTGTTAGTTCCTCTCGTTTCTTGTATTCTATTTCTTCTCTTGTTTCCTGTCCCTCGTTTGCACTGAAATGGTAGTCATAAAATTTTAATGCCTTGTCTAACGTATCTAATGTATCTATTTTCATTCCAAATTACTAATATCCCCTCAGATACCAACCATCTAAAATTTATATTGTACTTAATTAATTTCCCAGACAGGATTTGGTATTGTTTCCTTAAACCTCTAACTCTTCTCGGAACCTGTTTCAGAACTACAATTTCTTTTCCTTTGTATTGCAATGGTTCATCTCTTACCTTTTTAAATACTTCTTCTCTTGTTGGTTTTTTAATAAATCTCACATGGACCTCTCTTGCATAGCTGGTGTATATTCTGAATATTTCATCCACCTCATTATCCATCTCCTGTTTATTTAAATTTGAAGCCTCTGCTAATAGCTCTATCATCATACCTAGAAGGTCTTCTTATTTTTCTTCTTCAATATTTGGAATTGTAAATAATAAGCCACCGTCTCCATTTCAAGTATTATTACTGAGTCTGTAAGCTGTTTATTTTCTTGTGTCAGTTTTTGATTTAGATTTAATCTACCTTTTTTCCTTCTTCTTCTGATTTCTCCTCTATTTTCTGAATCCTTTTTTCATTCCTTGTTATCATTTGCTGAAAATTCCCTATTCTTTCATCCAAATTGTGCATTTTTCCTTCATCTCTCCCACACTACTTTTCATTTCGCCCAACTCATTTTTCATCTCTCCCATCTCATTTTTCATTTCAGTGTGATTTTTTTTGCCATAGCTTCTTTTATTGACTGAAGCATCATTTGTAATTGAGAGGTATTTGTTTTCTCTTGTTGTAGCATGGCATCTATAGATCTTTGACTTGATAGGTTGGAGGTCCCATGCATCCTGAAGAGCATGTTAGGGATTTATGGTTCAGTAAGGGAGTAGTTGGTGGACAGACCTAGGTCAGTTTTAGATTGGAAAACCAATCTAATGGTTTGACAGAATCACTGGATATATCAGATTGGTTTCCTGAATGCTGCTGGGAGATTTATACCTTGAATCTCATCAACATTGTTGAATATTTCATTGGCAAAGACATCATTTAGTATTTTCAACTACGCAAATTATAATTAATCAGAAAGATACGTTTAACACCTGCCTTCTACTACAATAAATTTTCCAACCTCTTACACTTTGAATCTGAGAGTTTTATGGAGGAAGCTTGTTTCCAATCAATCCTGCCATTAGGTTTGTCGTGTTCAATGTCGTTATTTACCTCAATAGCTACTGCTTCAACATTCCACTCCCCCATTGTTTATTGTTCTTTCTGGATCAGTAAAACAAGTGAATTTAGCCAATCATAGATTGATTGGAGAAGATGATAATATCATTAATCACATGATACATATTTTTGAATACATATTTCAAGTGTCCCTTATGATGTGCTATCAATATTAATATTTAAGCTTCAGGATTGTGTGCTCTCTCTATTAGTCTGTTCTCTCTATATCAATGACTGCACCTCAAGGGAACCCTCTGTTAAAGTTCTGAAGTTTGCAGATGATACAATGGTCACTGGCCTCATTTGAGATAGTGATGAAACTGCAGATAAGAAGGGAGGTTGAACAACTAGCCCTGTGAAGCAGCTGTAACAATCTGGAGCTGAACATGTTTAAAACTGTAGAAATCAGAATGGATTTTAGGAGGCGCTCTTCTATTCTATTACCTCTTACAGTATTAGGCAGCACAGTATAAACAATAGAATCCTTCACATTTTTAGGTTCTATAATCTCCCAGGATTTGAAATGGACACAACATTAAAACCATCATTAAAAGGCACAACAAAGAATGTTCTTCTTACATCAACTCAGGAAGTTCAGCCTGCCCCAGGAGCTGCTGATACAGTTTTGCAGATGAATTGTTGAGTCAGTGATTTGTACTTCTATAACTGTCTGGTTTGGTACAGCAACCAAATAGGACAGGTAAAGACTCCAAAGGATAGTTTAGACTGCAGAAAAAGCCATTGTAACCAACCTGCCTTCCATAGAAGACCTGTATATTGCACAGGCCAGAAGGAGGGCTGAGAAGATATCTGCAGTCCCTGCAGATATCCTGGACATAAACTATTTCAACTCCTCCCCTTGGGATAGCCTACAAGGTATTATAGGCCAAAATAATTAGACACAGGGACTGTTTTTTCCCTCATGCCATCACTCTTTTGAAAACCTAATTTCACAGTGTTTTCTAATGCCTATGTGTATTTACCCATATAGTACGGCTGTAGTATTATTATTTATTCTTCTTATCTTTCTTACTCTCCACTTATTGATATTATTATGATGATGACTATCATTAATCTGCATGTACACTGAGACCTTCTGCTTTCAGCATTCCTTGTGTGTCTAATCACACTTGGCCAGTATTAAATTCAATTCAGCATAACTAAAAAAGTTTAAAGATTATAATAGAGTTTCCATGAATTTAAAAAATATCAACAGGTGACAAGTTACTTTGACAATATATAATGAACTGTTGAAAAGTATGTATTTTTGTGAAATTCAGTCCTTTCCTAAACAATTATACAGGATAGGAATAAAAAATAACCATACTGTGAATGAACCTACTTTTCTGGGGTTATTTAATACAAACTCCAGCCCATGATTTCCATTATTGCTTCTCCTAGGCTGATATAAGAAGCTACAGTATTGTCTATGGCAATTCCCAGTTCATCCAGGCCATAGTTGTCCCAAAGCTGCTTTTTCAAAAGGCAACTGGACGTTCTGTGTTTTCTCTCTTGAATATGTTTGGCTTCTCATCCAGAACTGAAGATGCCTCTTGGATGAGAAGTGAGATGTCTTCAAGAGAAAAAAACACAGAAAGTCCAGCTGCCTTTTGAAAAAGCAGCTTTGGGACAAGCAGCAGTATTATCCCTGGCTGCCAGTCAGGCTTGGTATCATGCTATAGTTTATGTAACATTTGCTTGCACTTCTGTAAAGTGATAGCCTGCTTTATACAGTGCGTTAGGACATGGTCTTCTTTTCCAAAATACATTGAATCACATACAACTTGAAATAGGGGAGGGGGGAGGGATGGAGAGAGAGAGAGGGAGGGAGGGAGGGAGAGAGACTGTCTTTGATCAGTTTTTGGCTTCTGTCAACTGCCTAGGCAAATCCCTGCACTTTTCTTGTGAACTTTTTCATAAGTGACTTGCCATTGCCTCCTTCCTGGGTATCAGAGACACAGAGAGAGAGAGACTGGCCCAAGATCACCTTTCTATCTTACTGTCTCAGAAAAACAATTGTTTGTTACATTCCTTTCTGGGTGTGTGACCACATCTTCTCTTTCTTTCCATCTTTCCAAGTAGTCTATGCATTATCTGTCCAAAGGATAATTTAACCCTGGTAATCTGTGCCTTGAGTGAAAACTGTGCATTAGTTTGTTAAAGCATGAAAAAGCACTTGCAAACAGATTTAAAACAAAAATTTCCATTCTTATTAGTCCATTGTCAACAACTTATAAACCTTCCTTTATTATCATGGTTATATTACCTTAGAGATTTGCCTTGTATGGTACAAGTTTGTACCTAAAGAAATTGGAATGGGTGGAAGGAGGAGGAGGAGGAGGAGGAGGAGGAGGAGGAGGAGGAGGAGGAGGAAGACTACTTTTCCTACTGCACTAGGAAAATGTGGCTGGAAATCATGTAAATATCCAGTAAATATCACGGCATTCTGTCCCCACATCTTTCCATGTTGCAAAAAGTGATAGTAGAAAATATAATTAAAAAACAGAAACAGATTTTTAAAACGATGCAAAAATTATAGAAGGAATGGTGATCTCTACTCTAAACTAAATCTTAAAGCCCGTCTGTGGTTCTTTAACAAATAACAGCAAAGTTGCTCAGGACTAACCAAAAGAGCAAAAACACAAAAAGTGGGAATAAATAGAAAGAGGCTAGTTTAATTACAAGTTTTCCTCACCTCTTTCTTTGCGCCATTAACTGCAACCTGCTCAGAAGTATCTTGGATACCTGAAGAAATACTATTGTTCCCTGGGACGTTAACGTCTCCCACCGAAAAGACTGGAAAGAGAGGCCTGAGAAATCGGAACTCGCTACTTAAGGATCCACCAGTCAAACAAACATCATAACGGTAAGTCCTGGAAAGTGACCCATTCTGTGTATCAGCACAGTTCTCTGGAGTATCCGCATTGGCAGGTGGGAAGTGAGGATGAGTAGCAGGAAATTGGCTTTGGGGGTCCTTCTTGAGGATTTTGACCACAATAAACACAACAATACAGACCAAGAACACAAAGGAGACTGCAGCCAAGCAGATCACCAAATACTTGGTCAAGGTTTTATCTTCTTCCGGTTCTTGCACACTGACATCCACCCGCCTTAGGAAGGGATCCGAAAATCCATCCACAAGATGAATATTAAGCAACACCGTGCTGGTCTGTGGAGTAAGACCGTTGTCTCTGACCAGTATCACCAGCCTCTGCTTGTTTGTGTCTCGCTCATTCAGGGCTCTCCTGGTTTTCACTTCCCCATTCTGTGCTCCTATGCTGAAAAGGGCTGGGTCTGTGGCCTTCAGCAATTCATAGGAAAGCCAAGAGTTTTGGCCAGAATCTGCATCCACGGCAACCACCTTGGTGACCAGATAGCCGGCCTCTGCTGACTTGGGAAGCAGCTCATTGCATGGGGATGTGTTGTTCTGGAGGGGATACAGGAAGAAGGGAGCGTTGTCATTCTCATCTATGATGTGGATTTGGACAATCACTTCTGAGCTCAAGGAAGGAGAACCACCATCAGATGCCCTCACAGTAACACTGAAGTATCTTATCTGTTCATAGTCCAGGGATCGGAGGGCATACATGTTTCCGGTTTCAGAGTTGATTGAGATGTAAGAGGGCACAACGCCATCACTTTTCCCAGGCAAAAGTGAGAAAGTCACTTTAGCATTCAGCTTTGTGTCCAGATCCAGAGCATGGACTGAGCCAATGAGCAAGCCTGGAATATTATTCTCCCTGATCTGCATGTTATATGAAGACTTTTCAAAAAGGGGAGAGTTATCATTGACATCAGAGATCTGAACATTAATCAGTCTTGTTGAAGTGAGCCTAGGAGATCCCCAGTCAATGGCAGTGATGGTGATGTTATATTCAGTGACCGTCTCTCTATCTACGGGACTTTGCAGCACAAGCTGATAAAAATTGTTCATGGTGGTTTTCAGCACAAAAGGGAGATTCATCTGCACGAAGCAGACCGTTTTGCTCTTGTCTCCAGAGTCTTGGTCTCTCACACTGAAGAGGGCCACCATTGTGTCTGGGGGAGAGTCCTCCTTTAAAGTGCTGATCAGAGATATGATGGACACTTCTGGGGGGTTGTCATTCTCATCTTCAACCTCTATGAGTACATTGCAGTGCCCTGAAAGACCCCCCCCATCTGTTGCTCTGATGCTCATGCTATAACTCTTTTCTTTTTCATAATCAATCTGTCCCCAAATAGTTATATCACCAGTAATTTCATTTAAATAAAACAAATTGTTTATTCTTTCAGGCACTTGATGGAATGAGTAGAGTATCTGTGCATTTGAACCCAAATCCAGATCTGTAGCTTCCACCTTAATCACAAGAGTGCCCTTAGGGAGATTCTCCTTTATTCTTGCTTTATATTCAGACTTACTAAACAGAGGAAAGTTATCATTCTGATCTAGAACATTAATATTAATTTGAACTGTGCCGGTTTTCTTTGGAACTCCTCCATCAATAGCCATTAGAATCAATTCAAGGTGTGGCATCCTCTCTCTATCTAATGTTTTCTTCAAAACAAGGTATATATTGTCTTTTCTATCTTCATTCTTTTGTACTTCAAGCTGAAAATGCTCATTGGGACTAAGAGTATAATTTTGGATGCTATTTTCTCCCAAGTCATCATCTTGGGCAGGTTCCAAAGGGAATGTCGTACTTTTAGGAACAGTCTCAAGAATGTCTACCTCCACATTGTTTTTCCAAAATCTGGGTGCATTGTCATTCACATCTTCTATCTTGATTTCAATATTAAAGATATCTAAGGGGTTTTCCAAGACAAGCTGAGAAAGAAGTAGACAAGGATCATTCTGGCCACATAAAGCTTCTCTGTCTATTTTATCATTAATCAACAGATTCCCAGTATGAATATCAAGGTGGAAGTATTCCTGAATGCCCTCAGCAACTAAATGTGCTTTGCGTGTGGAGAGCTCCCCTGTTTTCAGTTTCATTTCCTTGATGACATTAGCCACCAGAAACCCCTTTTTCTTTTCTTCAGGGACAGAAAAGCGAATTGAAGCACCCATTACTCTAAGGAATGAGAAAGAGAGAAGTACATACAGACCTTGCCTTTTCCAAAAGCAATTCTCCATGACTCCAGTCTCTTCCTTGTAGGCTCAAATTCTGCCCCAAAATTCAGTCTTTCTTTCCTTCCTTTATGATTTAATTGTTCATATCATAGTTGATTGTTCAGTCTTTTGTCATTTTATAATCTGCAAACGTTTCGCTGCCAAAGAGTCAAATTCCTTTTGTTCAATTTTGTATTACTGTCTGCCCTGATTCTGAGCAAGCAGAACAGAACTAAATTTCTTTGTTAATATCGCCACCATGTGGCAAAAAGTCTATTTGCATGGTTTAGACTCCGTAATCACATTGAATCCATTTTTATCTATCCACTACCTAGCCTACCAAGCAGATTATCTCATTAACTTTAATTATATAGAAAAAGAAACAGAGTGACAATCTGCACAAAAAAATTTCAAAGTTATTGATAAAGGTTGTAATCCAGTCCTTTCACAGATGAGTTCTGAATGACTGTGGCAGGGGTAGGTTCTAAAGTTTTTTACTATCGGTTCTGTGGGCATGGCTTATTTTGTGGGCATGGCTTGGTGGGGGTGGGGTGTAATGTGACTGGGTGGGTGTGGCCAACATTTTTTTCTTTTATTTTTAAAAGCATTTTTTCTACAACCTTAAGAGGTTGCAGAAAAAAATCCTTTTAGAAGCCTCTGGCGATCAGGCAATTCAGCTGGGATCGTCAGAGGCTTTTAAAGGCATTTTTTTCCCCTACAACCTCTTCAGCTGAAGAGATTGTAGAAAAAAATGCTTTTAAAAGCCTCTGACAATCCCAGCTGAGTTGCCTGATCGCCAGAGGATTCTAAAAGGCTTTTTAAAATATATTTTTAAAAGCATTTTTTGGTCGAAGAGGTTGTAGAAAAAATGCTTTTAAAAATTAAAAAAAAAGCCTCTGATGAGGTTTGGGGGCATGGCCAGCCAATGTTATTACCAGTTCTCAGAACTACTACAAATTTTTACTACCGGAAGCAACCCACCACTGGACTGTGGGCATATCCAGTGACTCTTTAGGTGGCTTCTGTTGTGTGCCCATGGATATCAAGTTTAACCCTGTGTAAGGAAATTATTTCTGCTTTGAGGTACTTTGGCAACATCTTTCAACGCATTCAGTTTCGATTACAGGTGACAACATCCTTCCACATTTTTTTTGCTGCTGCGTCTTGTCCCATTTGAGGGGAGGTGGGCTTTGAATCAGTTTTTTGCTCCTGTCAACTGCCCAGACTAGTCCTTACAGTTTTCTTGAAAAGTATTTTGGAATAGGTTTGCCTTTGCTCCTTCCCAGGCATCAGAGAAAGAGAGAGATTGGCCCAAGACCACCTTCCATGTTATTCTCTCAGAGGAAAAAATGTTTGTTACATTCCTTCCTTGGTGTGCTTTAAATATGTTTGCAGCACTTGCATGCGCAGATCATTCATGATGACGTCCGGGCAGGTGGGCAGAGCTTCCTGTCACCATTACTACTGATTCGCAAGGACCAGACCAAGACGGGAGCCACCCACTACTGATCGTAAGGCTGCAGACCTGGGAATGGAATGCAACACCTAGCCATTTACCCAACCATTGCAAGGACATTTACCAAAGCATCTTCTCTGAATATGACTGGACTATGGGGAGGTAACAGGGTGGTGGACCAGAGAAGAGAAAGTTAACTAGGGAATATTCACGTGCAAACTCTTAGTTCTGGTTCTGCTTATTATAACCATTGGCTTTTAGTAAAAGTAACCTTTTCGCTATCAATTGAGTCAAGAGTGTTTCTTTCCCAAGGGATGAAGCTGGGCCAAGTCTGACAATTACTTGCAAACTACACTAGGAAAATGTGCCTGGTAGTCACGTTTATGACCATCTCTTTGAAATTAATTGCTTCTTCTAAATATACTGGTCATACTTGAAAACCAACTGAAAAGCAGAGTTGGAAGGGACCTTGGAGGTCTTCTAGTCCAACCCACTACTCAAGCAGGTGGCCCATACCATTTCAGACAGATGGTTGTCTAATCACTTCTTTAAAACCTCCAGTGATGGAGCACCCACAGCTTCTGAAGGCAACCTGTTCCAATGGTTAATTGTTCTCACAGTTAGGAAATTTCTCCTTAGTTCCAGGTTGCTTCTCTTCTTGATAGTTTCCATCCATTGTTTCTTGTCTTGCCTTCTGGTGCTTTGGAAAATGGGTTGACCCCCCCCTTTCTTTTTGGCAGCTCTGAAATACTGGAATACTGCTATCATGTCCCCCCCCAGTCCTTTTTTTGACTAAACTAGACATGACCAATTCCTGCAACCATTTTTCATATGGTTTAGTCTCCAGGCCTTTAATCATCTTTGTTGATCTTCTCTGCACTCTTTCCAATGTCTCAACATCTTTTTTATATTGTGATAACAAAAACTGGATGCAGAATTCCAACTGTAGTCTTACCAAGGCATTATAAAGTGGTACTAACATTGATGATGTAATCCATCTGGTCCTGGTAAATTGAACTTTCTAGCATGATCAGGTGTTCTCTTACCATTTTCTTGCCTATTTTAATTTGTATTACTTCTCTGTCCTTTATGGTTCTGTTTTTGATAGGTTGGGCTATTTTTTCCTTTTGCGTGAAGACAGATGCAGAGAAAGAATTAAACAGCTCTACCTTTTCTCTGCTGTCCATCACTTCCTTGCCATCTTCTTCCCATTAGTGGACCGATTGTTTCCTTGACATTTTCTTGTTTTTCACATGTTGAAAGAAACTTTTTTTATTATATTTGTTCCAAGTCTTACTTCATTCTCAGCTTTAGCTTTCCTGACCTCAGCTTTGTAGATTCGAAGTATATGCTGGTATTCTGCCTTAGTTTCTTATCTCTCTTTCCATTTTTTATACCGATAATAGGCAGTAAATATCCCTGTACTTTGGTATCCTATCCCCACATCTTTCCATGTTGCAGAAAATGCAATTTTTCACTGACAACCTCTGAATTATTCAAACCTTCAGCTGTTACATACCCCTTCTTTAGCAATTTAGCAAGTGTTCCTTTGTGCTATTGATTTCCTCTTTCCAGGATAAATGCCCATGTAGAAACTAAAATACATAGAAAACCAATACAAATTTCTCAATACATTACTCTAAATAAACATGTTCTCTGGAAATTCATAGAAATGTACCTTAATAGACAATCTTTAATTTTACAAAAATATTTCTGAGTCATTCAAACTGTATAGGTTTATAACTTAATTACATTAATAATTATTCTCACCTGGGATATATGCTCTCTTTCCTCCACCTGATTAGGAAGATCATGGCAATCATTTCTAATCTATGGATTTAGCAGTTTTTGGATGCTCCATAGTTAAAACAGGAAAGAAAGGCCTAAGAAACTTAATCTCACTGCTTATAGACCCAAGAGCTAAGCATACTTCATAGCCGTAGGCTTGGAAAGATGTCCCAGTATTAGGATCTACACTTCTTTTGTGATTTTGGTTCCACAGTGAACCAAACTTACCAAAAACAGAACCATAAAAGACAGACTAGGAATTCAAATTAAAATAGGCAAGAATATGGTAAGAGAACATCTGTCCACTGGAAAAGAGCCAATGTGGTTCACATCTTCAAAAAATAAAAGGGGGGGAATGCAGATCCAGGAAACTACAGACCTATCAGACTGACATCAATACCTGAGAAGATCCTGGAAAAGATAATCAAGCAACAGATCTGCAAACACATGGAAGAAAGCAAAATTATAATCAGAAGCCAACATGGATTCATCAAAAACTGATCATGCCAAAGAAATCTTATTTCATTCTTTGACAAACCAACTAAATCAGTGGATCAGTGAAATGTTCTGGACACGGTATATTTGGATTTTAGTAAGACATTTAATAAAGTAGACCGCAACCTACTTTTAGGGAAGCTAGAAAAATGTGGGATAGACAGCATCACCACTAGCTGGATTTGTAACTGGTTGACAAGCCATATTCAACTAGTAGTCCTTAATGGAACTACATCTACATGGAGGGAAATAAGCATTGGGGTACCCCAAATTCTGTTTTGGTCCAGTATTCTTTAATATCTTCATAAACGATTTTGATGAGGGAATAGTAGAGGAACTCATAAAGTTTGCAGATGGCACCAAAAGGACGGGAATAGCCAATACCCCAAAAGATATGATCAAGATCCAGAAGGCCTCAACAGACGTGAACACTGGGCCCTATGTATCAAAATGAAATTCAATGGGGAGAAAAGTAAGGTTTACACTGAAGCTAGAAAAAAAAACAAATGTACAGATACACAACAGGTGAAACCTGGCTCAATAGCAGTAACTGCAAGAAGGATCTTGGAATCCTCATGGACCATTATTTAAGTATGAGCCAGCAATATGCTACAGCTAACAAAAAAGCCAATGCAATCCTAGGCTGCATTCCTTTTTTTGGGTTCGCTAATTGGACAGTTGACATTAAATCAGCTCTCTTAACTCAACTCAGTCTACTTCAATAACCCCAAGGAACTGTGACCTAATGATGTCTAGAACAGAGCAAAATGCTAATGCAACAGTGGAGCCTGGGTTGCTCCCTCCTCAGGAGGCACCAGCAGTCATCCAAGCAGATGCTGGGGCACAGACTGTGGCAACCCCATCAAAAGTGAGCGCGTAGAAGATGGAGCAGCCACTGGTGCATGAGGTGGGGATTGTGGCTGGAGCCATCTGCCCTAAACCAAAGGTGCAATGGCTGAGCAGAGTGGGGAAGGCAGCCGAGTTGGAGTTCCCCTTGGTTCTGTCTGGAGTTGCTGTGACTTGAGGAAGCAAATGGAAAGCCTGGAGGGCTGCAGACTGGGAAGAGCCAGGGGAGTGGAAATTCTTGACAGCATGCCTAGCCCATCTGTGGAGCAACTGTATAAGAGATTTGTCAGAATGGAGATGCGGGGAGCAGCACCAGTGAATCTGTCAGTCCTGCGAGCAGGGCTTGGGATGGGCCAAGCATTGGCAACCCCCTCCTCTTCTCCACCCCAAAGGGTAAGACTGGGGAGTATTGTTCAAGGAGCTGGGGGCCCCCCAGCATGGGATGCCATTCCCCCTGCAGCTGTGGGACAATCCCTGCAGTGGCAGGAGCTCAGGCTGAAGCAGCCTCCCAAGGAGGAGGGCTGCCACCAGGCTACATGCTAGTTTGGGATGATCAGGAACCCCCACCTCCAAAAGCCATGTTTGATGGGCAGCCAGAGAAACTAGCCCACTTCCTGAACTACGTGTGGAGTCATTTGGAGCAGTATGGGGCAATGTACCCAGACAAAGCTGCCCGCATGAACGCCAGCACTTAGAACCTAGAAAATGAGGCAGCAGAGTGGGTGATTTACCTCCATGATGAAGAAGCACCCAAGCTGGGGAATGTGGATGTCCTCCTGGATGAACTTCAAACCAGGTTTGGAGACTCTGCCCAGGTCCGCCGAGAAGAATCTGGGATCCATGCCATAAAGCAGGGAAGCTGGCCAGTAGCTGAATACATTTGGGAGTTCCACAGCCTGGCTGGGAAGCTAAGAATGTGGCCAGATCACTTACTGATCTACCATTTCCAAGATGGACTAAATAAGGAGCTATACCAAAACTGCCTACCCTGAAGAATTCCAGACAACCTCGGGACATGGTCCCAGCTGGTGAACACATGGAGTCACCCCTGACAAGGCCAGGAGATACACCCACCAATGTGCAAGGGATCAATAGCCCTCCCTGCCACCCCTAGGGAGAATTCATGCTGCCTGCCTGAAGCCTGTTTCCAATGTAGAAAAGAGAGCCATTGAGCAATCAACTGCCTGGCTCTGCAACCTCTGTTGGCAGCAAGAGGCCTGGCCAGCCAAAGGTCAAGAAGGAACTGAGGAAAGGAAAGGAGAAGATGTGAGTGGCGTAGTAGGTTGTGGAGGTCTCTTTCCCTTCTAGCGAGGGGAAGGAAACTCCAACCCCAGAAACCACAACCTGGTCTTCTACAAAAGTGACAGTGAGGGGGAGGACAATCCAATGGTAAGTGGAACAATCACCTCTTTGACTGCCCAGGTGGAGGTGCTAGTGCCTCACTTAGGGACAAGAGGGGTCTTTATGGTTCTGGTAGATTCAGGTTGCACCTGCTGCTTGGTCAGCCTGAGAACTGTGGAAAAAATGGGACAAAGACTTAAAAAATTGAGGCAACCTATGAAGTTTGAGCAAGTTGATTGTTCCCTTACTGGGGGCCTACTAGCCACATGCCTAACTGAACCAGTTACCCTGAGATCAGGAAGCCATAAGGAAACTATACGTTTCATAGTAGCCCCGAAAATGGCAGAGACAATGATATTGGGGTTGGCATGGCTAAAAAAATCGAACCCAGTGACTGACTGGAAAGACAACTGGTGCTGGAGGAGTAAAGCAGGTGGACTGCAACATGTAGTGGTAAAACACAGAGGCAGTGAAAGCCCACTAGTGGGTTGGGGAAAGATAGAGCCCATCAACTCATTAACCGAGAGTGGCCAAGTGGGGGCCCAGTCCCAGTGCTCTTCAAAAAGAGGTAAGATGGGTCTTTGAGATTATGCATGGATTTGGGGGGGATCAATGGTATTTGTGTGGAAAACATGTACCCCCTCCCCCTCATGAAGGACATGCTGTGATACCTGGCCAAGGGGAAGGACTTGAAAGAAGCAAATTACTGAGTAAGAATTAAATAAGGCGATGAGTGGAGCTTTCAATTGTCCCTTAGGGTGTTTCCAATTCCGAGTGACCCTAATCAACAAAACTAATCAACAAAGTACTGCATGAGCATCTGTATAAGGGGGTGTTGGTGTACCTGAACAATATCTTCATTTATTTTGAGTTGATGGAAGACCATGTGAAACTAGTGTGGGAAGTGCTAAGAAAACTATTGAAAGCTAAGCTCTTATGCTGAACTATCCAAATGCAAATTCTACAAAACCAGTTTAGTCTACTTGGGGTTTCACATGTCCAGTGAGGGGGTGGAGATGGACCCTGGAAAGGTGAAGGCTATTCTGAAGTGGGAAGCCCCTCACACCAGAAAGCAACTGCAGAACTTCTTAGGCTTCACCAACTTCTATCACCAATTTATCCCCTCATTCACACAGATAGCCATGCCTATCACTGAACTATTAAAAATGGGCAGAGGGGAGTGAAGCCTAAACCAAGCCAGCCACTCTCTTGGACTATGGAATGCCAAGTGGCTTTCAAAAAGATTAACAGAGTTGGAAGGGACATTGTAAATTATCTGGTCCAACCCTCTGCCCAAAGCTTAAAAGCCTTTTTGGGGCACAGAGGAGCTGTTGATAATACAAGCTGACAGCAGAATTTCTGGCTGATGTCACGGCGAGACAATGTGGATTCATGGGGCTCCATGAAATTCTGCTCAATTCTGCCTGCCAGGAGGTCCTATGGGGCCAAAGTCACCCCAGAGTGATGAAGACAGAGGGGACAGCAATCTCCTTGCTTGATCTAGGGAAACCCCTCAAACTGATGGAAGAAAAAGACAGCCATTATGGCCAGACCGAAGCTGTGACAGCCGGACCAAAGAAAGAATGAAGAAATGATCTTATAACAGTGTTATCACTGTTAACAGTGTGGCTGACCTGGGTGAGATTTTTCCAACTTTCCAATTTCTGTTGAGGAACTTTCCCCAGAAATAACTTTTTGTTGAAAGTGGAACTCTAAAGAGGAGGAGGTAGGGTTTTTCTCCACTCCTCAAAGAATTGTGGTGATTAAGACTTTGAGCTACTGACAGATCCGAAAAAGAGAGAAAATAACTCTTAGAGAGAAATAAATTTCAAAGTTACAGGAAAAACTGGACCGGTTATTTTCAGTTATTTCAATTGATCTAAAAATATTAGAATATATTTTAAATGATACTTTGACTTGTGGAATTTTTAAAAGAGAATCTTGGACATTTCAGATATTGTGAAGCAAAAGTGGAGAAATAGAGCAAGGGCGACATCTACTGGTGGGGAATGAGATCATGAAAGTTAAAGGAATTTGATGTTTTGACTGCTATAGATAAGCCTGTGTCTGATACAAAGTAACACCTGCAAACTGTTTATACTTGATATTTGGAAACAGTGAAAACATTGAAACTCTCTGAACCTTGGTGGATTATAGATATGCTTGGCAGTGTGAAACTAGGAAACAGCATGGATTTGTTTTGAGATCAGTGGATGGTTTTTTGATCTGCCAGGCATTGTGGTTTACAAAATATTGGGGATTTGGTGGGATTACAAATATTATTTGCTAAAGGAAGTGGAAACAACAGCTGTTTTCAAAGAAACTTTCTATGTTACTAATGGACTGAACTTGTGGATTACAATACTAAAAGGCAGTGAAGTTGGCTGGTGATTGAAAAAAAGGGGGGATTTTTTTGGTTATCTTGGTAAAATTCTAAAAAAAATGGGGAGAGGAGTTGGCTGGGGATTTTTTTTTTTTGGTTTTTTTTTTTAAATTTGATTTATATGCTGCCCTCCTCCAGAGACTCAGGGCGGCTTACAATGCACTAAGCAATAGCCTTCATACTTTTGTATATGTATACAAAGTCAGCTTATTGCCCCCACAAACTGGGTACTCAATTTACCTACCTTAGAAAGGATGGAAGGCTGAGTCAACCTTGAGCCTTGGTGAGATTCGAACCTGCAATAATTGCAGGCAGCTGATGTTAATAACAGGGCTTTAGACCACTGTACTATCCAAGGCTCTTTCAGATTATTGGATTTCAGATTATTGTTGTTTATCTTTTTAAAATTAATCAATATATCTTAAAATTTTTGACAAGTATTTGACAAGTATTTCAAATCTAACTAAAATAAGGGGAAAAACTTCATCCAAACCATCTGCATCAGCATCTAGTCCATCAAGCCAAAGATCAATAAAAAGTTTGTCGCAGCAAGAAAAAATGAATACATTTCAAAAAGAAATGCAAACAATGTTTCAATTGATATAAGAGGTTATGGCAAAAAACCATAATGAGATGAAAAATGAGATGGGAGAGATGAAGGAAAAATACAAAACAGGGATGAAAAAATAGGGAACTTTCAGGAAATGATAGTCAAAAACTAACAAAGACAATAGAAGAGAAATCAGAATAAGCAGAGAAAAAAGTGGATGAGATGAACCTAAGATTGACACAGGCAAACAATTTAGAGGGAACCATGATAATATTGGAAATGGAGAAGGCTGATTACTTCCTGAGATTCCAGAACATTGAAGAAGAAAAAGGGGAAGACCTTCCTGTCATGATGGCAGAAGTGTTGGTAGATGCTTTACAGATAAACAAGCAGGAGATGCAGGCAAAGATGGATGAAGTATTCAAAATACATATGAGCTATATGAGAAGATATAAACTCCCAAGAGAAGTACATGTGAAGTTTGTTAAAAAGACAATAAGAGCTAAAATACTTAAACAAGCAAGAGATGAACCATTGAAACACAAAGGAAAAGAAATTGTGGTCCTGAAACAGGTGTCAAGAAGAGTAAGACATCTACGGAAACAATATCAATTCTTGACAGGACAGTTGATTAAATACAATGTAAACTTCAGATGGTTGACACCTGAGGGAATATTAGTCACTTGGAATGATAAAAGATATATAGATTGGACTCCTTAGACAAAGCATATGAATTCTATGACTACCACTTCAGTACAAATAAGGAACAAGAAAGAAGAGAGGAAGTAGAAAGTAAAAGACAAAAGAAATTAACAGGAGGGAAAAATACACAACAAGAAGAAAGTGAAGTCAAAAAAATAGAACGAGCAGAATGAGAAGGAGCAAGAGCAAAGGAACAGAGAGAAATAAGATTAGCTAGAACAACAAGATCCATTTATAAATGAAATGATGGAAGAAGAACTAAAGTTATTGTCAATTAACATAAATGGACTGAATTCTCCCATGAAAAGGAAAAAAACTTTTACAAAACTACAAAAATTAGAATTAGATTTAATCTGTCTATAAGACGTTCACATTAAAAAACAACATAGTAAATTACTGGAATACCCCAAAATTGGGAAATTGTATTATTCATTAGCACAACAACAAAAAAAGAGGGGTGGTTCTATATATTAAGGAAACAATAAATGCTAGACAAATTTATATAGATGAAGAAGGGAGAATACTGATGGTGGAGGTAATAATAAATCAAAAACATATATTCTTTTTTTAAAAGGTTTTTTATTTTTTTATTTTTACGAACATATCAAATCAATGAGTGAACAGTGTGGCACCTGGGTGTCCAACATTCTAATACAAATAAAACTAGTAAAATTAATCATAATTATTAGATTTAATCAATTTATATATTTCTAATAATGATACAGAATTATAATAAGTTGCAATCTGTCATTATTCAATTATTCCATGTTTTCTTTTATTGTTACTTTTGTTTTATTATATAAAAGAGTATACACTACCATTCCCCCTTCTCTTATTTCTATCACTTATTCTAACTTTTAATCAAATCACCTTTTACTAAAAAAAAAAATTCTTTCTATCCTACCTAACTTCTAATCATGTCACCTACCTAAAAAAAAGAGGGAAATGAGAGAAAAGGGAAAGCAAATCAAAACAACAAAAAAGAAAAATCATCTATCCATCGTCCCTTGCCTGCTTCAATACTTTAATTGCTATGCTTCTTTTTTTTCACTTGCCCCTCTAATTCCTCTCCTGATCTCTATCTCTGTCAGAATCTGTTTCTTGGCTGTTCAATCTAGGTATTTCTCCCACCTCTACCCCAGTGGTGGGATTCAGCCAGTTCGCACCACTTCGGGAGAACCGGTTGTTAATTTTCTGAGCAGTTTGGCAAACTGGTTGTTGGAAGAAATCATTAGGGCAGAGAACTGGTTGTTAAAATACTTGAATCCCACCACTGCTCTACCCTCTTCCACTGCCTAGTTCCCCAAATTTCTGCCCAGGCCCCTGACTCCCTTTGAAATTTATTTATTTATTTATTTATTTGTCCAACTTGTATGCCACCTTTCTCCGAAGACTCAAGGCGGCTATGTCTCTTCCAACTCTCTTAATACATTTCCCCCCGGTTTAATTCATCAATCACAGTCATTTCCATTCTTGTCTCCTCTTTGTCTTCTTCTTCCTTCATTTCTTCTGCTGACTCCTCTCTTTTCTGGGCATCTTGTTCTTTACTCATCATCCCTCATACGGTATTTTCCATTTTTCCCATAATCTTCTTAAATCCTTTCTCCATGGTGTCTTTTGTGTTTTGGAAGAGTAACGCCATCTCCTTTGAAATTCTACCTATTTCTGCCTCATAAAGCATCTTGTTTTATTTTTTTAAAAAATCAACTTTTGTCTAACAATCCAAGAACTATTTATTCAGTCCTTAAGTTGCTCTTCAGGAAGTGCACTAGTTCCAGTTCTTTATATCCCTTAGATAAACAGTAGGTTCCATTTAGGTAATCCCAAAAGTTATCCAAAACTTCTTTACATCCCCTTTACAAGTTCAATCTTCTAGCATAACATTCAGGGATCCCTTTAGTTAAGAAAACTTCCTTATTTTCATATTTGGGTCTACAGTAGTCATAGGGTAGTTAAAAGTAATCCAATAGATATTTTAACAGTCCTTCATGTAGATATTCCCAGGCTTGTACTTTTTCCTTTTATCAGCAGGTGGCACTCTCAGCTTAAATTTCAGTATTGCCACTAATCAAGTGTTCTTTTAGTTGTAGAACAATCATAAAAGCAGAATAAGTTTTGTTAGTAAATGATTTCAGCATTTTAAAATGCCTTCTCAGTACCACGTCTTCCCAATTCAAGAATCCAATTTTCTGTATATTTCAAAGTTTGTTATTTTCTCTCCTACGCCCCTCACTTCCAGTCTGGTAGTTTCTCAGAATGTTCAGATGCCACTTTAACAGATAATTCTGAGCAACTAATTCTAAATTGTTCCTTGGGGTTGAATTTAAAGCAAAAGGAAATCCTGTTCCCCAGTTCCAGTCACTGTTCACCTACTTTGCTCCAGCAGCAATCTTAGTTGTTCATCAGTTGTCCCAGCTTTGTAGCAGCCATCTTTAGCTGCCTCTTCTTCTTGCTGTGGCTGAGAGGGAAAAGAAACCCTAGGTCAGACAGGAGAACTGTGATTCTCCTCGACATCACAGGGTGCCCCTCTTTGCTTCACCATCCCTACAGGGTGGCTTTGGCTCTTCTTGGAGCCCACAAACAGGGAGAAGTCAGCAGAGTGGACATGGAGACCCGTTTACTGTGTCTGAAGGTGCTGCTACATCAACCAGAAGTCTCAAAAAACATATATTCTTGATAGGAATATATGCACCAAAGAATAAACAAGAAGAATTTTACAAAAAACCCCGTAAGAAAATTATTGAAATGGATTATGAAAACATTTGTGTGGTAGGAGATTTTAATGCAATTGTAGACACAAAACTTGATTATAGAAGTAGTAAAGCAGGCAAAAAGGCAACAAAAACTTTCCCAAGGACTTTCTTTAAAATTGCAGAAGTATGTATCCAAGATACACACACACGCGCGCGCGCGCGCACACACACACACACACACACACACACACACTGTGTTTCCCCCAAAATATTTTCTTTTGACCTTCGAAATAATGGCCTTATCCTTATTATCGGGGGGTCCAGCAGAGAGAGGCTCCTTCTGTGTGCCATCAAACTCCATCCCTCCTATGGAGAGGAACACAAGCAGCCCGAAGGCACCAAGCTGCACGAGCACCTGTTCCCTTCCCCACTTGCGTGACTCCCAGGCCTCACCATGTTGATGTGGGCAAAGCCAGTGAGCACCCAGCTGTCCTGCCCCAGCTACGGATCCCAAAGAACACAGCACACACAAACTCTGGACAAAACTTAGTTTACTCAAAAACACAGTTTTAGCAAATGCTGGCTGTTAATAAAGGGTTCTTAACAGCCTGTCAGAATTCCATAGATAAGATATTCAGAGTCTTACTGGAGTTGGCAGAAAGCCCAGAAACAAGGTTTGCAGGGACATCCCAACGCGATGGTTAGCGAACTAAAGTTGTTTCCTGCAGCTTGTTACTAGCTGTGTACTTTCTTAAATAGGCTAAGGGAGTGGCCAATTAGCCCCAAGCCTTAGTCTCGAGGAGACCTCCTCCTGAGGAACCACTCCTGCCTTTTGGCACCTCTGTGTGCCCGTGCATTGAGAAGAGGCTCCTCCTCTTCATCCTCTTCACGTAAAGGAGCCTCTGGAGGTTCTGAAGGCCCTGACTGAATCCCTGCCTCTGGCACCACCTCTTCTTCAGCCTCTTCGCTGTCTGACTCGAGTGCCGGCTGCACAGGCTGCTGACGCAGCACCACACCAGCTTCCTCATCATTGGGATCAGCAATAATCCAGGCAGGCCGCTGGTGGGCCACAACACCAGCTGGAAGCTGCTGGAAATGGAGAAGATGCTGGTTGGGCCAGCCGCCTGCTGCCAAGTCTTCCGGCAGCCAGGGCAGAGAGGCGGCGAAGGGAGCTGCAGCTCCACATGGGGAGACTGCATTGCTGCTGCCATCCAAGCACTGAGGATGGCTTCCTTTGTGGCTTCCAAAACCCAGCTGGAAGCTGAGAAGAGGCCAGTCAGGCCAGCCACCTGCTATCCAGTCTTCCGGGAGCCGGGGCAGCCGCATGGAGTTGGAACCATAAAGCGGGATGCGGCCTCCTCTCGGTTTCCAGCCAGGTTTTGGAAGCCGCAGAGGAAGCCATCCTCAGTGCTCAGATGGCGGCGGTGGCATGGTCTCCCCATGCGAGGCTGCAGCTCCCTTCACCCTTCACCGCTTCTCTGCCCTGACTGCTGGAAAACTCTCTGCCCTGGCTTCCAGAAGACTTGGCAGCAGGCTGCTGGCCTAACTGGCATCTTCTCCATTTCCAGCGACTTCCAGATGGGGTTTGGAAGTCGCAGGGGAAGCCATCCTCAATGCTGGATGGGCACAATGTGGCAAGAAAAACTGGGTGGCTGCTCTGTTGCGAGCGGGGCAGGAGTTTACAGGTGAGGGGGTGGATGGATGAATGGATGGGAGGCAGGCGAGCACCAAGAACACTGGGGGGAAAGAGAATGAGAGGCAGCTCCCAATCAGCTAAGCTGATCTGTGTGTTGCAATTAAGCGACCCAGCTGCCATTAGCTGACAGGGAAGGGAAGGGGTGCCTCCCATGCTGGCCATGCCCACCCCTTCACTAGGGCTTATTTTTGGGGGAGGGTGTATATTTACGCCCACCCAAAAATCAGGCTTGGCCTTATTTTCAGGACATGTCCTATTTTCAGGGAAACACGATGTGTGTGTGTGTGTCACACACACACATATGTGTCAGTGGTGGGATTCAAATTTTTTTACTACCGGTTCTGTGGTTTGTGGCTTGGTGGGCGTGGCTTGGTGGGCGGGTCATGTGACTGAGTGGGTGTGGCCAACTTGACATCACTCATGGCAAGGTCATGTCACCCACCAAGCCACGCCCACAGAACCAGCAGAAAAGGCAGCTCCTGCAGCCTGTCCCTTTATGGTCCCCCCTCCCCCTGTGTCGAAATACCTTAAAGGGACACCACAGTCCGGCTGCCTTCTGAGCAGCTCCACTGCAATGCCATCCCTCTGGCGCAGCATCCCCTTTGCATTTTTGGAGCAAAACTACCCTCACTGCCACATCCCTGGCATCAGCTTGTATTATCTATCTATCTATCTATCTATCTATCTATCTATCTATCTATCTATCTTATTATCT
>WNWU01000126.1:2619-18678 GCA_012654045.1 Ptyas mucosa
ATTCTCAGTCATCCAGGTCATGGTTGTCTCAAAAGTGCTTTTTCCAGGAGGCAACTGGACTTTGTTTTTTCATCCAAGAAGCTTCTTCAGCTCTGACAGGATAGTGGAGAATTATATTCCTTGCAGACAGCTGGTCATTTGCATCCTTTTAGACCAGGGGTGTCAAACTCAAGGCCCAGGGGTCGGATCCAGCCTGCGGGGTTCTTAGATCTGGCCCAAGGGAAACAGCAAAGGACTGGCCCACAGTGCCTCTGCCAGTGAAAACGGAGCTTGAGAGGGCTGCGTGCGGCCCTCTCGAGGTCCGTTTTTGCTGGCAGAGGGTTGCAGCAGGCCATTGCAGCTGAAAATGGAGCTCAGGAGGCCTGCGGGCGGCACTCCCAAGATCCGTTTTCCCTGAGAGAGGGTTGCAGGAGGCTGTCGCAGCCGAAATGGAGCTCGGCAGCCCATTTTTGCTGGCAGACCGCTCAGACCACCACAGGTATTCCCGACACAAGTGACATCAACCTGCCCATGCCAACCCTGCCCGCACCCCTCCCCCCCCGCCCGGCCTCCCCAAGGTCAAACACACTCTGATGCGGCCCTCAATGAAATCGAGTTTGACACCCGTGTTTTAGAGAGTTGTTGAGGCCATCGGGAGGTTTATGGGTGTCCTAAGGGTCACCTGAGTGGTGCTCCTGGTTCCTGTGGTCTGCAATTTTTCCTCTGGAAATCCATTCCTACTCCCACACCATTTAAAGGGTGTTCATCCCAAATCATCCCATTATCTGTCAGAGCTGAAGTAGCTTCTTGCACGAGAAGCGAAACGTCTTCAAAAGAAAAAAACAAGGAAGTCCAGTTGCCTCCTGGAAAAAGCACCTTTGGGACTAATAAGGGCTGCTGATTAATTCATTAATACTATCAGGGCTCCTTTGAAGTCACACGGTAGCCTTTTACACACAGTCCTTGACTTACAACCCGTCACTTAGCAACTGCTCGAAGTTACGATGGACCTCTCTGGGGATTCTTATAACCTAATTCCAAAGTTCTGGTGGCTATACCTGCCTCCCCACCTCCACCCACCCTATGAGCATGTAATCACAGGTTGGGTGCTAAGCAACTGGCTAACATTTATGGCTGTTTGCAACATCTCGTATCCCATTTTAGAATTTTGCCCCAAACTGGCATTTACTTCCGGTTTTCAGCAAAAGTAGCCTGCAGAAAAACCACGGATGTGTTTAATGACCATGGTGTTTGCTTAATGACCATAGCACTCGTTTAATGACCACCATAAAAATGGTAATAAAATCCAGTCAGCCCCGTTTCACGACCATCACAGGTTACGACTTTTATGGGCAGGCTCTCGGCTCTTCTGATCTGCCGACACAGGCTTCGTTACAGTTGTAAATCAAGGACCACCTGTATTTTACATATTAATAACTATATACCTATTTTATTCCAGTCTTTTTTGCATTTCTTTTTCTTTGAAAGATAAACTAAAACGATATAATTTTTTTTCTAAATTATTCTAAAATAGATGACGCTTCTGAAAGTATTATCTACTCCTTTATTTTTGCATTATGTACCATGTGTTTTATTCTACGCATTAATATATTAAACTTTAATGAAAAGTAGTAGAAAGACAAAAGGGGGAAGGGGCAGGATCTTATGCCTGAATGATATGACCATGAATGGATGGTTGATAGCAACAGCACTTAGACTGATATACTGCCACATATTGCTTTACAGCACTGTCTGGGCAATTTACAATGTCAGAGTATAGCCCCCCCTCCCCCAACAAACCTGAGTCCTCATTTTCTGGACCTCAGAAGGATGGAAGGTTGAGTCAACCTCGAGCCCCATCAGGATCGAACTCCAGACTGTGGGCCGAGTTAGGCTGCAATACTGCATTCTAACCATTGCGCCTCCAGGATCCTTGATGATCGTTTCTGTATTAGATTTCATGAATTCTTATGCAAGATCCTTTCGCCTAGGGCTATAAAATAGATATCAACTTTTTAATTTAAAAAATCGTACTACCCCAGTAAGGTTTATCTATCACAATATTCTTCTGTGAAATGAAATTTTGACTGGGGTCCACAATCAGCTGATTAAGCAATCAAAAGTAATACAAGCTATAAAAATTCAGAAATGCTATGTACTAAAAACAAAAGAGTTGTACCAATATCCAGATGTTTCAAATCTGGTCCCTGCCCAGCAACCCTAATCTAAAACAGCAACCATGCACACTATATTTAATCTTTTTTTCTACCCTGCGGAGATGCAATCAAAGTAATTTGTTAAGCTTTTTCTCTTCCAAATGGGATAGCAACAAGCTTGAGCAGATCATCCCTTCTGCACATACCCCCTTGCATACAGCCAAGGGAAGTGATTAAAGAGAAGGTTCTTTCAATGGTTCAAGGGAGCTTGTTATTAGGGCAACAAGACAATTTGGGGGGAAATGGGGAAAGAAGAGAGAGAAAAAAATAATTGCCTTTACTCCATATGTACAATATACTGCCCAAGAGCCATAGTAAACAGCCCAACCAAAGCCCAAAAGAGAAAAAGACTCCAGCACCTCTCCACCAGTAATCAGCAATATACTTACTCTAAGGTCAACTTCAGACCAACTATCAAGTAAGCAATACCCCAAGCAAGAAACTGCAAAAGAGTCATCAGTAAACAGCCCAACAAAAGAATTTCTAAGACCGCCTTGACCCAAACAGACAGGCAAGTCACCAGAATATAAACTGACAGCAAACAGCACTCCTTACTAGCATTGATGATCTTACCTAGTTTTGAGTAAGGAAATGTCTGCAAGAAAACAAGCAAGCTCAGAGTGTACCAAGGTCCCCTCATTTCAATCTACCAAGCTACCAATATTCTCCTTTATTGGTACAATATACTTACTCTGCATCTGCAATCATCAATGTGCAGTACAAGAATGATGTGCATCCAAATGCTACAGTGAGGGTGCAAAAATATAGTCTAGGGCTATGCATAGCTTGGTATGCATAGGGTGCATATCACCCTTTGATGGCCCCAAGAGTTTCTTCCGCAGAAGGTGTAAGATTAGACGCTTTCAGTCGTCTTCTCTTTTTCGGTTACGGTGGAAAATGAGTGCCCAAAGCGAGGGAAATGCTTAATATTTGCATTTGGTCCTTAAATCCCCCAACAAAACAACACCAAACCTAATCTTGCTCATTTTTGAAGTAAAAAATTGGTAGTTTGGTATGTCACACAAAGTGTTGAAGTTATAGGAGTTCTACACTTTTTTGCTGCAGGGTCAGTTGTTCCTATTAAGTATTGCATCTAGCCATCCATCCATCAGTCTTCCTTCCCATTTTTCTTAAACAAGTGTCCCAAAGCTCTAGAAGACACGTCCATCAGCATGCCCACTGAAGTATGTCCTTGCTGTGAAGAAACTGCCCAATTACCTCGTTACCTCCCGCCTGGACTACTGTAATGCTCTCTACATGGGGCTCCCCTTGAGAAGCACCCGGAGGCTCCAACTGGCGCAGAGTGCGGCCACGCGGGTGGTGATGGGAGCGACGTGGCGCTCTCATGTGACACCGCTCCTGCGCGAGCTAGACTGGCTCCCGGTGGTCTTCCAGGTGCGCTTCAAGGTGTTGGTTACCACCTTTAAAGCGCTCCATGGCTTAGGACCTGGGTACTTACGGGACCGCCTACTACCTCCAATAGCCTCCCACCGACCGGTACACTCCCATAGAGAGGGGCTCCTCCGGGTGCCGTCGGCCAAACAATGTCGACTGGCGGCCCCCAGGGGGAGAGCCTTCTCTGTGGGGGCACCCACTATCTGGAATGACTTTCCCCCAGAGATTCGGCAGATCCCGGATCTTCGTGCTTTCCGCCGTGAGTTAAAAACTTTTTTGTTCCATCAGGTGGGCCTGGCATAATCTCTCCCCTCTTCGTAAGAAAATTTTAATTTCATAATCCAAATTTTTAGATTCAGGATTTACATATTTTAAAAATAACGGGTTTTGAATTATTGGGGCAATTATTTAATTCGGTTTTAATTGGTTTTTAAATTTTGTATCTATGTCTTTTATCTTTGCCTGTTCACCGCCCTGAGTCCCCTCGGGGAGACGGGTGGTATATAAATTTAATTTTTAAAAAAAATTATGTATTAGAACAAAGGAGGGAGACCCACAGTTTCACGGAAAGCCTTTCCATTTTCGCTATCTGCTTCATCTCAGGAAAACAGAATATTTTTTGGGGGGGAACCCTCAATAAATTACTTAATCAAGGGCAGGGGAGTAATAGAGCAGGGGTGTCAAACTGGCAGCCCACGGGCCGGATGCATCACATGCAGGCCACACCCACCCCAACTCCACGAAGGGAAAAAACATTGTGATACATCACGTGACAGCAACGTGACGCCGCAGGTTTGACACCCGTGCACTAGAATCTAGACCTGTGATGGCAAACCTATGGCATGCATGCCACAGGTGGCACGCGTAGCCATATCAGTGGGCACGCCAGCTGAGCTCTGCGGTGCATGCGTGCGCCGGCCAGCTGATTTCTGAGCCTTCTGGGCCCACCAGAAGTAGGGAAACAGGCTGTTTCCTGCCTCCGGAGGGGCTGGGGTGGATGGAGAAGGCCCGTTTTTCTTTCTTACCTGCCTCCAGATCCTCTCTATGCATCTGCAGAGGGCAAAAACAGCCTTTCCCACTCCTTCGGAGGCCCTCCAAAGGTGCCTGAAATGGCCCATTTCCCAACTCCCGATGGGGCAGGAAGTGACATTTTTTGCTGTCCCCAGCCTCCAGAGACTCCTAGAGAGCTGGGGACAGCAAAAAAATCACTTCCTGTCCCACCAGGAGTTGGAAAATGGGCCATTTCAGGCCTTTGGAGGGCCTCTGAGGGAGTGAGAAAGGCTGTTTTTGCCCTTCCCAGATAAATAGAGAGAATCTGGAACCAGGTAAGAAAGAAAAACAGGCCTACCAGGCCATCGCGTGCCAGGAGTGGGGGGTGGGGGGTGGTTCCGCGCACATGCGCAGGGCAGGGCAGGGCAGGGCAATTATCGGTGTGGGCACACGTGTGTGTGACCCTCCCCCGCCCCACCCTCTCCTGGCACGCGATGGCAAAAAGGTTAGCCATCACTGGTCTAGACGGACAACATTGCATATAAGGGAACTAAAGAAATTGCAGAGCTCAGATAAATATACAGATATTTATGTTTAGCAATTCTTTCACAAACTTTGAGTCTGGATATTGATGTCTGTCAAGCCACTCTCCTTCAGATCTAATTTTCGTTTAAAATGTAGGCATTGATCAGAATTTGAAAAGAAAGTCAAACTTCTGCAACACGCAAAATAATCATTACAAATGCATTTAATGATACAAAGAACACTCATAATCTCTCTTTCCAATGAATATTTTCAGAGGATAATACAGTATTTAATTCAACAATGTCTGTCACTCTGATTTTTTTCTCTCAATCACCTAACAATCAAGTAGCCTCAGCGAAGAGGTCAACTGCAAGGATGTTTAAGCTTGTTTTGTGAAGGATCACGAGAAATAAAGATAAAAACCACTACGGCTAAAGGAACCATCTTTAAAGAAATTCAGTACTAGAAACAAAACCCTAAAATACCAATACATCATTGTCTATCGACATTTGTAGCATCACTATGTCAAAGCTCTGCATTTATTGCAGTAGTAAAAAGGAAACAAATTTAGAAACCACACTGTTCAATGCTCTGTTCATTTTATATGTGGACAATCACAGAATTTATGTTACTACGAATAACTATGAACCATGAAAAGCCAAGGCTGTCCATATTGCAAAGTTATTCAGTGGGTTGGTTATGGGCTTACAGCATAGGCTTTATTGTCAGATGCAAGCAACTAGATCCAACATGCAGAGTTTAACCTAATATTTCATTATATTCTGCCTATTACACAGAAATATCTCCAGACAGCTTGCTTTCTCTTGGGAACAGACAGATAAGACTCTATGGAGCTGGGGATGCAAGTGGTTAGTCCTGGACCTCTTGTGGTTGCACAATGATTCAAGGCTAATCTCCCATTTGAGTCCTCCTGCCTGCCTAGCTGGGCATTTCCTGAAACACAAAGGAACTCAAACTTCAAAGACCTGTGAACTCAAAGTGACACTAGAACTAGTTCTATAGCAACCATTCATATTACCAAAAAAGAAAGTATCTAGATTTGGGGATAATACTGAGACCTTCAGAATGAAAAACAGCAATTCTGTCAGCAGAGTTCCTTAAAGAGTAGAGCCGCATAAACGAAACTGGGGAAAAAACACTGGAAAACAAAATCCCAGTTCTAGAGACAGATGTCAATTTGGCTAAAAGTAAAAAGCTTTGCGCTTGAATGAATTTTTATTGGGCTGCCAAGACAAAAGACAAAGATTCCCATTGAGTAAACAACCAGTGTCCTTTTTTCAATAACCACATGCATCCAAAATCAAAAGGAGGCAGCGAGGATAAGTATTTCCCTAACTTACAACTGCAATCTAGTTAGCTAATATGAAAGCTTTGTTAAAATCCACAGGATTTAAGACAGTGTTTCTCAACCTTGGGAGCTTGAAGATGGGTGGACTTCAACCCCCGGAATCCCCTAGCCATCTTCAAGCTCCCCCGGAATCCTAGAATAGTGAGGGAGGGAGAGACACACACAGAGGGGACAATCGGAGGAGGTAACGTACCTTGTGACAAGTTTCCGTTTTGATTTCTTTGAGAGCACGTTCAGAAAACACACACCCACAGTTGCGCAGGAAGCAAAAGCTGAGAAAAGCAAAGGAAAAGAGATTAAGTAAACTGAACACATAGCTCTTAGTCCAGCTAAAGCATCTCTGATTAGAACAGTAATCCTATACAGGTAGTCTTTGACTTACAACCACAATTGAGCCCAAAATTTCTGTTGCTAAGCGAGACGTCAGTTAAGTGAGTTTTGCCCCATTTTACAACCTTGCTTGCCGCAGTTGTTAAGTGAATCACTGCAGAGGTTAAGTTAGTAACACGGTTGTTAAGTCAATCTGGCTTCCCCATTGACTTTGCTTGTCAGAAGGTCAGAAAAGGTGATCCCATGACCCTGGGACACTGCAACCGTCTTAAGTACGAGTCAGTTGCCAAGCATCTGGATTTTGATCACGTGACCGTGGGGATGCTGCAGTGGTTGTAAGTGTGGAAAATGGTCATAAGTCTCTTTATTCAGTCCCATTGTAATTTTGAACGGTCATTAAATGAACTGTTGTAAATCAAGGACTACCTGTATATTTAAAGCTAGTAACAAGACAAACAGAATTCATGTATACTTATTTCTGTGAAAACATATATAGGATCCTGCTGTAGGTAATGTTATGCAGGCTAATTTTTAATCAATACACTATTTGTTTCAAAGGTATCCTAGTTGCAATGTTGCACGCTCCTTGTTAGGAATTAAATCTCTTTGCAAGGCCAGATTTTCTAAGCAAATCTCTGACTAGCAACAATTTGCAGATGGAGCAGGGAAGTTGTATCCTGTTGCAGCAAAAAAAATTTTTCCAGAGCTTACTGGATAGACAAAACAAGGAAATATTACTCCCACGCTCCATCCGAGATTTTAACATGGTACAGACATTATGTAAATAATACTAATATTCATACTAGTTTCTGGGAAATCAAATATGCCAACACTATTTTAAAAAATATTTTCAACTAGTTTAATCAACTAATTGCTTTTGAAAAGTATGGCTTTTGGTGCATGATCAACTCGGAAACTTCTACTTTCAATTTATCTGTTTTTGGCAAAACTGCCAATTGATCATTCTGTATTTCCCGGAACGACTATGTACTTAACATAGATTAATATGTGGTAATATGAACATTTTAAGGGGGAAAAAACAGTGCAAGGCTACAATATTTGCTATTACGTTTTAGTAAACTAATAAACATCGGTATCTCTTTCCTTCCATCAACATGGGTGTTTCTTAGATTTAACATTTTCTTCACCAATTGTTAAAATATTGGGTTACAGGTACCATGTTTTCCCAAAAATAAGATATCCCCTGATAATAAGCCCATGTACTAAAATAAGCCTTCCCCAAAAATATTTAAACGCATGTGCAGCGAATCGCCGTCATTTCCTCTGGTTAGGGTTAAGGAGACAGAGCTGGAAATCAGGTAAGACAGCAAGAGGAGCCCTGTCTTGCTCCACGTGCCCAAAATAATAAGAGCTCCCCGAAAATGAGGCCAACCGCTTATTTCGGGGTCCAAAAAATATAAGACTATAAGGGTCTTATTTTCAGGGAAACATGGTAGATCCAGACATTTCAGACCTAAGCCTGTAAGTCATTCTTGGATGAGGTTCACAAACATTCATCAATAAGATTGATTTCTTTGATAATGTAAAGGTAAGAATTTTGGTAATTAATGAATATGTACTTGCAACAAAGTCTTACTGAATACATTGAGAGCTAATTGTACAAATTCTAAGGCTGCTGTAAACAATCTACTGTAAATACTAATGACTGCGTAATCATATGTTACGTTTGGCTTACTGTGAAGGAAAAAGGGAGGGCTAACAAGGATCTGAATGAAATAAGGAAGAGTCCAGCATGACATATTTTCCAGGACCTAACAGTAAAACCAGCGAGAATAGTACTTACTGCTGTGTATAATTATTTTTTTAAAAAGTGTATTCAAAAGAAATTGGGAATCTGGCAGTTCCTTATGTTTGTGAGAACCGAAAGATGCAAGAAGAAGGGGGAAAAAATAAGACCATCTTCAGTGTGTATTTTCTGTCTTGTTTGGAATTTCTAGTTTGTATCTACATTACTCTTTTTCATTTTAACACACAAATATAGTGTGTATAGTTAGGGCAGGTGTCAGCAACCTGCAGCTCCGGAGCTGCATGCGGCTCTTTGGGCCCTCTGCTGTGGCTCCTTGTCGGGTGATCCCACCACTGGCTGGCCCCACCTCTCACCCTCCCCTCCCAGTCACTCCTCTCCTCTTCCTGAGAAGGCAAGGGCAATGGCAGGGGATGGAGAAGTGGCCAGGGCAGAGAGAGAGAGATATTGGGGGAGGGGGGGAAGAGACATAGAGAGATACAGAGAGAGGGTGGGGGAGAGAGAAGGAGAGAGAGGGAGAGAGGAAGGGGGAGACAGAGAGATGTCAAAAGGATTTTGTGGTTCCCAGTGTTTTTTAATGACCGGTTCTCTGCCCCAATGGCCAGCTGGATAGGCTGGGGGGGTCATGTGACTGGTAGAAGTGAGTGACATCGAGTTGGCCATGCCCACCCAGGTTTTGTGGCTCCCAGTGTTTACTTTTCTGTGGGAAATGGGTCCAAATGGCTCTTTGAGTGTTTAAGGTTGCAGACTCCTGAGTTAGGGACTGTGGATAATCAATTTCATAATTTATACTATTGATAATAAATTATCTGCATTTGCCTTGAAGCCATTTGATGTTACATCACAGGGGTTTTTTTTTATAAAAAAACAACTATGCTCCAGGGAGTTCATAAGAGACTAAAAACAAAGGATGAATACAAGAAGAGTTCATTCAAGTGCAGCCGATTTTTCAGTTTTAATAGTTTTGCTCCTTCACTAGCAGTTCCAGAATTCTTTTTTTAAATATAAATTCTTAATTAAAAAAAATAATCCAATAAGAACTTGAAATCCGTCACAGGGTATTGCAAATATGGTCTTCATTGCTGCGACATATTGAGTAATAAATCTGCCTGAGTAAATATGCTTGTATGTGGATTTCAGACTGGCCAATGTGCTGCTTCTCCAACCTTCAAACCACAGCATAAATAATTCTAACCTGCTCAGAACTATTTTTAAAAAACCACATGCTAAATAAGAGCACAAATAAACCCTTTAGCCTCATCTAGTTTAAGCTGCAACTTTAATCCCATTGGCTAGGAAACAAGTAAGATTGGATTTAACATATAAAAAAATTTAGGACTAAATATTCAGCTGAATCCTGTCTGTATATGGGTGTTTTTAAAAAAAGAACTTTTCCTTCATTTGCTTAAGAATATGGATTTACTAACTCAATGTCATCAAAGGTTTCTTAGCCAAGGAATCTTGTACAGCAGGAATGCGAAAAATTACAGATGCCAAAAGCCATCACAATGGAGCAAATACTGTAATATAATTGGACTTTTTAGCATTCATGAAGTCTTGTCAGATTTCAACAATCTGCTGCTTGGCCTAAGTCCCAATGGGGGAGTTCTACTCTGGAGGTGGTGCTAGATAGACAACAAATTCCACCTCCCCTTCTGCTCCCCACTCACCCATCTTTTTTATTGGTCATATTGATATATTTTCTTTGTTGTCTTTTTATTTTACTGTTCTATTATTTTACTTTCACTTTGCTTAACCTTCCATTTTGTGGGATTCAGCCGGTTCGGGCGAATGGTAGTTCCAACGATCAGCTGGTTCTGCCCATCCGCACCCACCCTATCCTGTCCTATATTTCCTTCTTTCTGGCTCAGCTGATTCCTGCGCCTCTGCTGTTCTACTTACCAGGGCTGCCTTAGAAGGTAAGCAGCTGAACTTCAAATTGCTGTATTTTGAACGCTGCACACAAGCGCATTAGGCACAAGCGCAAAGTGCGTGCTTACCAAACCGATGGTGAAACCGGTTGCATCCCACCACTGCCTGGGATCCACCAAATGTAGCCCCCTACCTGATCGTACACACAGTATGTCTCTTCTGCCAGATCTAATGAGACAGGCTGAAATAACTGGAGAGGCGGTCTCTCAGACACCTGGTCCCATGCCATGAAGGACTTCAAAAGTCAAAACTAGCACCTTGAGTTGAAGCTGAAAGCAAACCGGCAACCAATGTAGCTCATGGAGCAGAGGTGTAATGTGTAACGTTCAGGGGCGGGTTTCAAAACCCGTTGCTACTGGTTTGCTTGTGGGCACGTGCGCAACACTTCTGTGCATGTGCAGAAGCGTCCGGGCGGGTGGGCGGAGCCTCCCGCCATCGCTGCTATTGTTTCGCCTGAACCGGGGCGAACTGATAGCAACCAACCACTGTCTATGTTGTAGGAGTGCACATAACTGTTCATGTTGCTGCATTTTGTACTAGCTGAAGCCTTGGGTTAGTCTCCAAAGGCAACCCCATGTAGTGTATGTAGTCCAATCTGGAGGTGACTAAGGCATGAGTGACTGTAAACAGAGTCTGCCGATCCAGGAATGGCACACAAGAAGGAGCTGTACAAAGGACCTCCTAGCCATGACTGCCACCTGCTTATTGAGTTGGATCTCGAACAGAGTAGTTAAGGAACAGCATTGTGAGTAGGCTTCCAGGTGCTTCTGATAACATTTAAAATGGACCAGGAATCAGAAACCTTGGTATGTTTGAGACAGATATGACTGTCTCATATAGTGTAAGGTCCGTTATTTCGTGGCA
Source organism: Ptyas mucosa (assembly GCA_012654045.1). Classification (NCBI taxonomy): domain Eukaryota; kingdom Metazoa; phylum Chordata; class Lepidosauria; order Squamata; family Colubridae; genus Ptyas; species Ptyas mucosa. Next base: position 13,985 of record WNWU01000126.1, read on the forward strand.
TCAAATGTTGTTGAGTGGTAGCACCTGGGGCAACGGTGAAGCAAATGTTTCACTGGGAGTGATGACAGCAGCTGTTACTTACTGCTTGGTGATGGCAACAATCAAGATACTTTGTGTTCCAAATAAAGAGTGACTGGATGTTGCTAAGCAGCACCAGTAAGTAGGAGTAGGTAGTATCTGAGTACGGGCCTGAATCCTGTGCCTGCAATGGAATCCATAAACCCGGGCAACAATTGCAGTATCTTGCCTCTCTCATATTTTATGAAGACTGCAAGCAAGCGAACAAATGGCTATTTAGTGCAATCACTGACCGTGTTTTTTGTTGTGAACATTAGAGGAATCTTTACCTGACAGAATTACAACATTCAATCTTTGTTTGAAAATATCATGGTGGATGTTTTCTGGATTGGAAGAGAGATGGAGGCAGGCAATTGTGTCCCTCTCAAATCATCCCACTCTGTTCTTGGTGCCTGAGTTTGGTTGTTTGTTTGTCTCTATCTTTTAATCACGATTCCATGCATCATTCAAACAAATCTTACCAAAGTTTTGTATATAAATAATGTCATATTAACAGTTTTCTTTATTTTTCTTAATGATATCTGACATGGAATATCGTTTTTCACAGGGATATTATTTTCACTGAGCTATGTGTTACTACCTCATCAAACATTGGAGTCGCACATAATTATAACTTCTTGCACTGTAAATCATACATCTACTGAACAGTTTTTATAATGTAAGCATTCAATATCATTTTACATCTTCTATTTTCATAGTTTGGAAAGATTATGGAACACAACAATCAATCTTTTTATGAAAAAGGCCATACTTTAAAGCAAAGCATATTATTTATAACCTAATTAAATTGGAAACACTTACCGATGCCTTCCATTCATTTCCAATCCAACCACAGGGCAAATAAAACGTGCACTTTGGATGTCAGCATATTTATCCCCTTTTGTATTACCCTTGTCACCAGTCCAAGCTGGATTGTCTGAGAGATTCAATTCTATGACATTCTGCAAGAAATGAATCATACGTTACGTAAATTGATTTGACACTATGATAAAGAAAGTATCACCTAAATTGGAAGACAACAGTAGGGTATGAAAAATACAAATATTCTAGAAGGAAATCTATTTGGTCATAGGATGTAGATGCAAGCAGGCAGTTTCTGGTGATAAAAGCATTTTTCTCGAATTAGGCTAAACAACACCAATGGACCTTTATAAGTTTAAAAGCATGAGGGAAGGAGAAAATCTACCTTCTTTATAGGAAGAATTGTTTCAGTGTTTAGGCATAAGAAGCAAAAACGAGGCAGTATATGCAAAAAGAAGCAGTCTAACAACATATATTTATGTCACAGAAGCAAAAAAGAAACATGTTGGTGTTTGATTTTGAAAGAAAATACATTTCACGTATCCCCAATTTTTTCTAAAAAAACCCCATACTGTGTAAATTTAAATTTTACCGAGAAATAAATTTGTCCGTAAATTTAAATTTAACACAAAATGATTTCTTGCGGAAGCAACTGCCTGCGAAGGCTCCTGGATTGGGGCTGAAAGGCAAAAGTGGAAGCAGTATGCTCCGTCCCATATTTGGGTAGACCAGGTTGCCCTGATAGACGGGTCTCACTGGAAAAACACTTCATACTGTGTAAATAAGATACTTCCAAGATTCATTAATATCGAGGAAGTTTACGTCAAGAAAATAAAGATAAATTTTGTAACTCTCCATTTCACTTGTGTACTATAATCATTAACATGTATTGTTAATAACTTAACATACCTTAATACTCTTGATATGGGACGCAGCCTCCACAAGGACTTTATCAGAAGATTTATCCAGCAAAAATTCAATCACTGCATCTTTGTTGTACAGCCTATAGCAAAAAATATATTGTGAAAAATAGGCTAACTTTCCAATTCAAATTTATTCAAAACATGTGACACTTTATCTGAAAAAGAATTTAAAATATAATCTTACCTGCCAAGTTCACAGGCTACTATAGGTCTGCTTAATTTTTCTTGACTTAGAGTGCAATAGTACCATTGGGCTACTAATTCTGCATTTTTGTCAACCTGGGGAACGTAACAAATTATATACAATTTTAGAAAAAGAAATAATAGTTAAAATCAAAATCTTTGTACTTACTTTTCATGCTTTTTTTTTTGACCCATTTCAATTTACATAGATATCCTATAGTTAGTCAACTAAGCTACATATGTTCTCCTGTATTGGAGTTTACGTAACACAAGTAAATATTACTGTGTGCCATGATTTATGTAGATGTAATATTTTCTTAGGCTATGCTGTTTTTTTTAGTTACTGCATCACATCATACCAATTACTTTTAGGATGCTACATTTCTACTTTATAGGTTGTTTTTATTTTATTACCAAATGTTTACACCTCCTTATTCCTTGTGACCCTGAGCAGCACCCAGATAAAAACATAGAGCGCAATAATACTGTAATAAAAACAAAACAAAAAATGGCACAAACCAAGCAACAACCAGCAAAGCCCTCTACCAGAAAAGGGCTTCAATCACCTTCGCAAAAATAATAACTTTATTCTCATTGTACGTGTATACACAGTATACCCATACAACAAAATTCACTTAACACCCAAAGACCAGGTCTAACACACATAACAATCCCCAAACACACTCCCACCCACCACAAATTCCCCACCCCTAAACCATTCAAACATCCACATAACAGACCAAGTAACGCTGTCCAACAGCTCGCTGATGGTGGGCCTTTGGTTCATTGTTGAGTGCAATTATAGCTCCAGAATAAAAACTATTCAGAAAACGTGTCTGAATTTTAATTGTTCTGTATCTTCTGCCAGAAGGCAACAGTCAAAAATGAAGTAATCACAGAAGTAAGCAGGTGCCCACTTGTTGGGTGTTTATTTCACCATGCTTATTCACCACTGGAGTCAAAACTGAGTCTAATTATTGACACAATGACAAGTATATGCCCATCTGGATATTTCTAATGTTGAAGAGCAAGTTATAATCCCACATATATATCTAAAATCAATCACGTAAAAACAGAGTACAATAACCTGATCATGATGGAATATGCTCTCCTGACAGCCTGAGGACAGCAAATCCCACCCATGCTAAAGTAGGAAATACGGGTCCAGCTAGATGACCACTGAAGGGCCCTCTCTAATAATAATGATGATGATGAATGCGGGACCTACTAAATGACCACTGGACATCTTTCTAGTATTCATTTCCAAATGTATCCAGTGGATAAGTACAAGAGCCAGCCAAATTCCTTTGTATAAACAACAGTCTGTGAAAAGGGCCTCTCTCTTGTCAGGAGGAGCGATATCTTGGGTGATATACTGTTTGAAGGTTATAAATGTCAAGGATGCCAAAATAAGACAGTGAGTCTCATTCAGCAAAGATAATATTGAATACATGGTACAGTAATCTTCAGAACAGTTATAATTGTTTGGCAAGACATGTAAGAACTTCTAATCAGGAAGATGTGATTTCTTGTAACAAATGTTTTTAGTAATTAAAATGGCTGAGTTCACAGAATCTTTTGTTTGAAACTGTATAAAGACCAGGGTCCCCAACCCATAAATTGTTCAGACTTTCAGGTACGAATCGGACTCTGAACCTATTGCAATAAATCTGATTCTGTTTGCCCTATGGGATGTTTCTCAATCTCTTCATTCCATAACAATGCAACCCCATTAAAAAGAATCACTTGCCGTTTTAATCAAACCGATTCCTAGCTGCCTCTTTACTCCTGGAATTACTTCTTCCTAAGCGGGTTAACATTATGAAATTCGATGAAACTCTTGTTTGCTATACAGGTACTCCTCGACTTACAACCACAATTGAACCCAACATTTCTGTTGTTACGTGATAAATTTTTGTCCCATTTTACGACCTTCCTTACCACAGTTGTTAAATTGTTAAGTGAATCACCGCAGTGGATAAATTAGTAACCCGGTTATTATCTAAGCCTTCTCACTGACTTTCCCTGTGAGGTCACCAAAGGTGATCACATGACCCTGGGACACAGCAACGGTCATAAATATGAGTCAGTAGCCAAGCACCTGAATTTGGATCACCTGATCATGGGGCAAGCTGCAAAGATCATAACGGTGAAAAACGGTCATAAGTCCCATTTTTCACCGCCGCTGTAACCTCGAACGGTCACTGAATGAACTGTTATAAGTCGAGGTCTACCTGTACTTGCAAAAAGGACCCAAAACTCAGGTAGTGGATCTATCTGGGCCACCATTTCTTTGTTCCAGAACGGAATACACCCCCAGCCTGAGCTCTCCTTTCTGAACCCGGCCTCACCTTCTCCACCTTACGAGGGCCCTTCACCAGCTCATGCCGTTTCGGGATGGTTCCTCCATCGCAACCCATTTCGCTTCCAACTGTCTTTCTGGAAGTTCCGGGTTGCCAAGGCAGAAAGACTCTTCCGGTCAGGTGACCCGACCTCTTCCGGCGCAGACCGGCGAAATAGGGGCAAGGCGTGATGACGTTTGCAGTTACGTCACTCGGGTAACCTAGCAACGAAGCTGCTTTCCCAAGGCGGAAGTGTCTCCTTAGGGCTGTATTTACACTGCAGCGGGGATCTCCAACCTTGGCAACTTTAAGACTTGTGGACTTCAACTCCCAGAATTCCTCAGCCAGCTTTGCTGGCTGAGGAATT